>JABUQX010112123.1:0-24627 GCA_015478945.1 Trachelipus rathkii | reverse complement strand
CGAGATGTGTCACCGTGATCGTAGCTTAATAAAGTTAAGCGGGAACAAAAAGGGATTTTTCTGCCTGAGATTTTTTTCTTTTTTGAACTGTCACATTTACCTCTTTAGTTCGATCATTTTTGTAATTTCTTAACCCAGGGAGGCACAGAAAAAAATCAATAGACTTTTTCGACTGATCCTGAAAGGAATGATTCCTCCAAAAAATCATGATTTTGTTTATGATACGTTGAATGATATATATTTTTTTTTCTAATTTTTTTTTTGATATTAAGTGATTTAATTCAATAGAAATAAAATTAAATAATAATATCATAGCAAGGCTACACTGTTTTCAAATTCTACATTATATAAATGTCAGCGAAAAGATAATATTTAAAATAAGATGGTTGATGATGATGTAATATATTATCAGTATTACAAATAACACTCTTTAGTGTTGGTTTCATTGTGTATAGACTATAAGCCTTATTTTAAGATTTTAACTCAGATATAGGGCCTAAGGTTAAAAATAATACTTAATTGAACGTAAAAAAAATTTTGTTACAAATTATATTCGCTGACGGTCACGATTCTCAAAAAAATCCAAAAAATCAAAAAATCAAATAAAATCAAAAATTGATTTTTTTTCTCAAAAAAATCCAAAAAAATCCCCAAACCCTGATTTCTAGTCCTATGCAGTTCGAAACATTTCATCGCATTAATGAAATTATATATATAGAATATAATATATATAGATATATATATATATAAATACTAATATATATATATATATATATAAATATATTATATAATATATATATATATATAATATATATATATATATATATATTATAAATATATATATATATCATAGTAATATATAATATATATATATATATTATATATATATTAGTCACAGCCCCTAGAAGAACCACAATCCATATCTAAAAACTACAACACTACCGGGAAAAGAATACATTGCGAATGCTGGTCTAATTTTAGTGGGGGAAAAAAAAATCATATCTCAAAAACTTCAATAGCTACAGCTAAATTAGCACACAGAAACAAAAGTTTTGAATCCTGGTAAAATTTAGTTAGGAAAATTGTAAAAAAAAATAAAATATAAAAAAAAATTATTGTTAATAATATATAGTAAATATGATTTAGAAAGCCATATTAGAGACGCTTTTTATACGTTACCGTTAAAATAATAGACTTTCTATTTAAATTTTGTTTTTTGTTTTTTAACTTAAAAATTACCCCAAGGGTATACCGCACCGATGGCAGAGGTCGGGGTCTGTCGGCCTTCCAGGAACTACGGGGTAGACTAATTCCCCCCCCTCCGCGGAGGGTCTCCGGAACCCCCGCTTTTTTGGAATTGGGTTCGCGGGGTTCCTCTGCCCCTCCCTACGCGGTGATATGGGAAAAACGTCCCCCTCTGTTTCCCCGGCGCTCGAGGCCCCTACATTGCCGTGTAATACCTTTACAAAGAAGATATATATATATATATATATAATATATATATAAATAATATATTAATATATATATATAATAAATATATAATATATATATATATATTCATATAATCAGTGGCGTAACTAAGGTCAGTTACGCCCCCCCGACTTATTTTGTGCGCCCCTTTAGTCATGGACGGGGGGGATAGAGTTTTTGGAACTGAATGTCAAAAGTTTTTTCTTGTTCATATAAAAAAAAAATCCACATTAGCACTTAACAAAAAGAACCAGAGTGTATTACAATGAAAAAAAAGTTTTATATAGATAATATATATAATATATATAAATATATAATATATAAATATAGTATATATATATAATATAATATATATATATAATATATATATATATATATATATATAAATATAAAAGGATGCGCATTTTTAAAACACTTTCACATTACTGTTATTGGTAAAGTAAAGCAAAACTTACAATTAAACAATACAACATTTGTCATTACTTTTAAACTTTTGACATTAATAGTCTTCTAAATGTTCCTTTAATCCCCTTCGTCTCTTTGCATCACAAATGTTCGCACTAATTCTCCAAGTCCTGTGCGCGAGCCCGATCATACTCATGCTAAGTACAGCCAATGCACTATAACCTTAACGGCTGTTATTCCTAATTAGTAAAATAAATTTATTAGTTAATTTTAAAAGATCTCTCAGCAGAGGATGAAGTTACTGGGAGTGTCAGTAACATTATAAAAGTATACACACATCTGGAATACTAGATCAACATATTTTATTCAATCAACAAATATTCTGTCACGTGTAATATTTTGTTTATTTTCTTTCTTTTATTCACTTGCACAAAGCATTCTTGAAGCAGACAATTTCCGTAACTAAAGAACTTTTCACGTCGGCTTCATATTTTTTTAAAACTTCGTCAGCAGACTCCATGAGCTCTTTCTTTATCTGTTTGTTCTGTAAGCTAAAAAAGCAAAACATCTGTTTCACCTTCCTCATACGTCTGGTACCTCCGATTTCACTTCCATATTAGTATATCAATGCTCTGTAAAAAACCATCACTGAAAAATGTATGCAAAGGATCATGAATCAACATCTTAGAAGCTCATCAAAGAAGCTTGTCACTTCTTTGCGTTTAGTAGGCAATGAATTCTCAGTTTGCCAGCTTCTTGCAATTTCCGGCCTCTTCCACTAGCTTCAAAACTCTCTTCGCAACTGTTAGTTGGTGACACACCTTTCTAAAAAGAGTGTAAGCTTCATCCAAGGATATGTCTGATTTTTGAGAGTGTTTTAGAAGTAATGTTAATACTTTCAAAAATTTTGCTTTGAAACACCAAGCATAAAAAATGAAATGAAAATAGGACATTTTCTTTAATGCTGTCGCCTCAACTACTTCAGAGCTCTTGTTGAAGTTAGGATGATTATTGATAAACAGTTCAAAATATAAATGAAATTAACTATAAAAATGAAAAATTGCAGAGAGAGAGAGAGAAGAGCTCTTTCATTATGAGTTTCATCGAAAGAAGTGCCTCATCCTCTGCCCGCCTTGCGGCCCTCCGCTGCTGAGCCCCCCCCCCCCGCACCGCGGGGTCTGCGCTGGATTTCGCCACTGAGTATATATATATTATATTAATAATATATATCTAATATATATATATAATATATATATATATATAATAATATAGATATATATATATATATATATAGATATATATATATATATATATATATATACTATGTCCTCCGCCGGCTCGAGCTCCCCCCCAAAAAAAATAGCCAATTGTTATGTTTAATTTTCCTGTACGTATTGTAGTTTTGAGATTTTTTTTTTCCGTACTAAAATTGGACCAGGATTCCAAAAATGTATCCTTTTCCCTGTATATTGTCAGTTTTATGAGAATGATTGTGGGCGCTTCTAGAGGCTGCATCTATATATATATATATATATATATATATATATATATATATAATATATATAGTATATATATTTAAATATATATAGGTATAAAATATGATATTTAGATATATTTAATAAAATATATATATATATATATATATAAATTATATAAAGTACACCCCCTTGCACAAGAACCCCGAGAAGCACCTGTATAATAGATATATATATATATATATATATATATATATATATACTATATAATATATATATATATATACTATATATATATATAATATATATATATATATATTATATATATTAGGGAAATAAAATTAGGGCACAAAGATAATCTCGAAACTGGGAAAAAACTTACATGAAAACTAATAACATTTGTTTTCAGCGTATAAAAATTATAAAATATAATGTGGTTTGGATGAAAAGAATGTACGATTAAAAAAAAAATAATTATAATTTACTGTATAATAACAAATTTTTTTCCTGGCAACGAAGTTATTGAGGGAGAAACACAATCGAAAGTCGTAATGTAGTAGTTATATTTGGAAACATGCTACTGGACTATTTGTTTGCCGTTTGCGATAATAAAAGTGAATTAGTTTATTTTTTGCAACATTTTAATTTAATTGTAAGTGAACAAATAGTTTAAAATGTAACGTTTAATGTAAATTATATGAAAAAGGACGAAGTTACATGTATAGATGTATTAATAGAAAGTGTAATAGAAGATACTGTGCAATTAAAAAAAATTCGTTTCTAAGTAACGTTCGAATTGACTACTCTACAACAGTACTAAAAATAATATATTTTTTTTGTTAATGAAGCTCGGGCAACACTTGTGAAAAGAATTCTAGGCATTTCGTGGCCAACAGTTGTAGATTGGTATAGCTTTTGCCGTGAGATGTGTGAAAGTGAAATCCTAAGGTAAGTGAATTATATAGGGGAAAAAAAATCGTTGAGGTGGATGAAAAGTGTATGGAAAATATTTAAAGGTAAAGAAAGTAAATTTTCAGTAAGTATTTGTTTTGAATTTTTTCAATTCCGTAATATTTGATGTTTGGTTTTTTTTTTTAACTAGGAAGAAATACCAAAGGGAAACTGCAAGATGCAGAGTCGGGCTCTCTGCCTTATCGTGGATGACGGGGGACTTTGTCCCCCCTCTGTCCCCTGTCTGCTCGAGCCCCCTATTTATTTTTTTATTTTTATTTTAAGTTTATATGCTGATTTCCAAATATGTAATTGGTTTTCGTAAGTGTCAACTTTTGAGAATATCTGTGCCCTAATCTGAAAGTTTGCCATATAAATATATACTATCATATATATATATATATATATATAACATATATTAATATATATATATATCATATATATATATATATATATATATTATATATATATGTATATATAGCTTGTTAAAATATAATTTTATATATAAAATAGAGTCATTCAATGAGAAAAACATCTCTTCCTGTTTCACTATCCTTGAAATGAAGAATCATCAGGAAAGCTGTCAAAAAGCAGGATAAGTGCCTCGAAAGGCGGAATCATCGGGACTCGGAGAAGAAATCTTAAAAAGAGGAGGTCAGCGATGGCAACCGCAATGCTAAGAAGAGAGAGAAGAGAGAGAGAGACAGAGAGAGAGAGAGAAGAGAGAGAGAGAGAAGGAGAGAGAAGCAAAGAGAGAGAGAGAGAGAGAGGAGAGAGAGAGAGAAGAAGAAGAGAAGAGGAGAGAGAGAGAGAGAGAGAGAGAGCAGAGAGAGAGAGAGAGAGAGAGAGATGAGAGAGAAGAAGAGAGAGAGAGAGAGAGAGAGAGAGAGAGATAATATGAGAGAAGTGAGTGTAAGAGAGAGAGAGAGAGAGAGAGAGATACATTCAACCAAACCAGACTATGTGGGCTTTCAGATTTGTTGTATTGCCACTGGATCTCACATTTCTGCCTCAGAGATTACAAACTGCCTCTTCATTAAATATATATTTAAAAGAACAGCACTCTACTTTTTTATGTTTAATTATTTTATTAATGCTCCACACGTTATATTTAAACTTGTCTCTAAAAAATTCTGAGATTTTTTTTTTAAATTAAGAAACAAAAAATTTCTCAGAATACTTAGAAAATTTTATTGGGTCGCATAATCCACTTGATCACCGAATACTGAATACATGAACATTGATTGCTGAAATCAATGAAATGAATTAAAACATTGAATGCAGAACGATGAATTGAAATGATAAAATTGAAATCAACTGCGAGCGAACGGACAGAGACAGAGTCAGAATGATTATGACTATGTGGCATGTGACCTGTGCGCATCTAGCCATGTACTACGATTTCTGACGATCCTCCTCTTCTCCCTATTTTTGGTTCTCGAAAAGACGAAAAGTCGAAAATCCTAATTTTTCAGTTTATTTTATACATGACATTATATTCGGGGGAGGAACGAAAAATAAAACCCACGAGATTTCCTTCAGGGTTCGGAGAGGGGATAAAGATTTTTTTTTTCCGGCCTTTAGAAACTTTTTTTTTTAATTTTTTTTTTTAAAAAAAATATCGGCTTCCCGAATCCCGATATTAAAGCCGTATTCGTTTTTGCATTTGTGATAAAAAAAATGTTTAAGTTTGTGTTCGTTTTTGTCAAACTTATCGCAAAATCGTAAAAAAAATGCTCATCAAATGTAACGTTGCTATTTTATACACAATATTATTCTATAATGCACAGAATTAGGGAAATTCTTTACGTTTGGTGAGCATATTTTTACGATTTTGCGCTAAGTTTGACAAAAACGAACGCAAACTTATAAGCATTTTTTTAGCACAAATGCAAAAGCGAAAACGGCTTTAGAAGAAATATCGATATATCGCATAAGAAAATATCGCCAAGAAGTATCGATATATTGAGCCCAAAATATCGATATCTCGCTATATCGATATTTTTTGGCCATCCCTATTTTAGTGCATCCCTAAATGGCGAAAATTCGAAGAGTGGTTTAGTTTTTGATTTTCCGTTTCCTGATTACAAATACTTAAAGTCATATAAAATATATAATTATTAAAACATTTTGTAAGATATTAAGCTTCAAAAAAAAAAAAAAAAAAAAGATTTTATAAGTAGTTACCTAAAGAGTTTTTTAAGTATTTGAAAAGATAATTGTATAGAATTTCTGCTGCAAAGTTTTTTTTTTTTTAGGCTAAGCTTTGGTACCATACGTTGAAATGGTAGAAAAAAGATACGGGAAAGAAATACAAGGGAATGTCCCTATGTTGGTAAAAAAAAAATGTGGTAGAGAGAATAAGCAGTGACGTAAGTCCGGTATAATAATAAAAAAACAAAACTTTGTAATCATGCCTGTGGGAAACATTATGCTTAAGCTTATATAAGCTTAAGCTACCCACGCTGGAAGACCTAAACTTACATTTAATTTAGAATATAGAAGGTTGACTCGGATACATCATCATGAAAGGTTGTGGGTAATTTTTAGGTGGTGTGAATATTTTCAATAACTGGATGCTCTTAGCTTTAGGTTCTAAGAGTTTTAGACACATGGGGCCTATTCTAATTGAAAATTTTGAAATTGTCCTATTTAACTTAGTTAACATTGGTAATTGTTACCCAGAGGGTTGTCACCCCCGATTTTTATGAAAATCACAGGATATACTCTAAAAAAAATAATAATGAAGACAAATGAAACGAAAATTGTCGCTCCTTAGGAAAAAAAGTGACAGCCTCTCAAAGTTGTTAAAATCCCATAGACCTTTCAATATTGATTCCAGGTTAGGGTCTCATTTCAGGCCCTTAAGTTCAAGTTATGTTTTGTTAGGTATACACAAGAAAATCTATGTTGTATAATTAACAAATCTTATCATAACCTGAACTAGATGGCCCTAAAAACGCGGCCCACTAATTTTTATTATAAGAAGTCTATGGAAAATTTTTAAACTTTCAAAGCTGAACTTTTTTTCCTAAAGACACCGATTTTCTTTTCACTATTCTTCATTATTATTTTTTTTAGAGTATATCTTGTGATTTTCAAAAAAAAAAAAATTTTTTTTTTTTTTTTAATAACAAATCCTATGGGTTTTTTACAACTTTGAGGGGCTGTAACTTTTTTGCCTAGGAGACGCCGACGATTTCGTTTCACTATTCTTATTATATTGTTTATAGAGTATTCCTGTGATTTTCAAAAAATCGTGGGTGACAACCCTCTGGGTAACAATACCTTACATATTAATTCAAGATAATTTTTTGGTAATTGTGCAGTTTGTTAGGGTAATAGTGTAGCAGTTCACACTTAGAGTTCATGTAAATAGTGTATGAAAACTATATATAAATATTTAATTTAAACAAATGGTGTTAAAAATTCTTTTAGTTTTTTTACAAATTGACTTACATTTTGCGTTTATATATTTTCAATAAAAATATAAAAAATAAGGCTATGAAATTTTAAATGGCTAAATTTCTCGAGCCCCCTAAAAATTGAGCAAGGAAACAGTGTTCTGTTAGGGGCTCGAGCAGATGGGGGACAGAGGGGGGGGTAGGAAGTCTACCAAGAGGCTGGGAGACCTCAACAACTGATATTTATGCAGTCTACTCTAGGGTGTTCATTAGTTTTAAAATCATATATATATATAATATATAATTAATATATATATATATATATATATAATATTATATATATATATATATATATATATATAATATATATATCTATATATATAATTTATATATAATAATATACCTTCTAAATTACTGATCTGTAAAATCAGTTGAGCTAGCAAATTCATTTGTGTGGTATCTCGTCAATGTAGTGTTCATCTTTTACGGCCGCCCATCATCCATACTCCCTCAACTAACCATTTACTCTTATATCTGCTCCAACCATTCATTTTTCCTCAACTAAATGTCACAGCGCCATTCCTTACTGATTAAATCCACTTTTCTTCGGTCCAATATCAATATTTGAAAATATCTATTTATTCATATACACGTGAGAAGGAAGGGTGCGGGGTGTGGCACTTTAAGTAAAAGCAATATTGCAATCTGATTAATGACTGCTTTAAAACCTAAATCATGATATTGAATCGTAGGGTAGATATCCTTAGTTCAATTAAATCATATAGAATAGGGCATTTATAGACCTCCTGGCCAGAGTCAAGAATTAGACTCAGAAATTGTAAAGAAATGAGACAGCATGCCACAGTAAAAGAAAAAAGTATAGGATATGTGATTTTAATTTTCCTGGCATTCAATGGGGTTCCTTGTCTAATACGGACCATAGTAGTTCAGATTTATAAATTGATCCTAGAAAACTTTTTGAGCCAGAGGTCCATGAACCCACAAGACACGAGCACTATTGACTTAATTAAACAACATGAAAGTTATGGTGGGCGAGTTAGAGTTGAGGAGAATTTAGGACTTCGTGACCATAATGAAACAAAATTAATATAAATGTGAAATCTGGCCCAATTGCAAGTTAATAAGAAAGCGGATCTATAGATTTCCAAATGTGATTACCAAATACGAGACATGCTAGTATAACTGACTGGGAAAAAGAGTAAAGACAAAACTGTTTTATCATGTTGGAACATTTTAAGCAAATTTTAAGAATATTCAGTCAGTATTTTTAAAGATTAAACCCATTAGGGTGGCAAAGAAAACCTGTTTGGTGGAAATAGAGAGATAAGAGGATAAATTAATAAAATTGTAATGTTTTAAAATATTTCAAGGGTAGTAATAGAAGATGATTTATGAAAATTATAGAAAAAATAGAAACGAACTTAACCAGCAATAGAAAGGCAAAGAGAGCAGAAATTAATTTAGCAAGCGAATAGTAATAGAATCTGAAGAAGTTTTTGGGCTTTATTAAATTTAAAGTAAGAATACGCAATTGAGTCCAATATAAAATGATCAAAATTTAGTGAGTTCAGATAAGAGTTGGTCAACATTTCAATGCTTATTTTGCGTCAGTGTTTACTGAGAAAGATAAGAAAGTTGGAGACTAATAGCTTCTTGTATGGCATGTAACAAATAGATACAGAATTGAATTGACATAAAAAGATATAAAACGTTATTAGAACACCATATTGATCCAGGTAAAGCTGCAGGCCTGATGGGATATGGTAGAATTCTGGAAGAGGGTAGTATCAGCATTGCAAAGCACTGTATTTGATTTTTAAGCGATCATAACACATTTGGTGAGGTTACCAGATGACTGGAAAAACAGCACATATGTTGTGCCTATTATAAGAAAGGTAGTAAGAGAGTTGGAAATTATAGGCTAGTTAGCTTAACATCTCGTTTAAAGGTATCTGGGAAAAGGTACAAATGTCATATAGAGAAAATTTCGAAGATAACAAGTATTGTATGACTCCCAGCACGGTTTCAGAAAGGTAGATCATGTTCAGACCAAACCTTTTAGAAATTTATGAATACATTACCTGACTGCATTGACCGAGGAGATCCAGTTTGATATTGTATATTTAGACTTTAGTAAAGCTTGCAATTGTTCCCCACATTAAGGCTGATGAAAAAGTTATTGCAATGTTGGTATAGGTGGAGTGGACATGGTTGGATTAAGAGTGGTTGCGAAATAGAAAACAGTGTGTACAACTAAAAATGGAATAATCATCAGGGAAATAGCTGAAGCAGGATGTCCCACAGGGTTCAGGCTGGGCCACTAATTGTTCCTCAATATATAAATGATTAGACCAGGGACTTTAAATGGAAGGTTTCTAAGTTTGCCAGATGATACTAAAGTGCCACCATCAGTTCGAAATAGTGAAGGATGTATAAAGATTCAAAAGATCTCGAAAACTTCTGGGGTGGGCAGATAAGTGTGGCAAAATGAATTTTAATAGTAAAAGTGTAAGGTTCTTCATCTAGGTTACTCAAATAAAAGTTTTAACTACGATATGAATGGGAGTGGCTTGAGTCTGTGGACCAAGAAAAAAGATTTAGGTGTGATTATAAGCAGTAATTTTGAAATAGCTATCAATTTTGGAAGCTAGAAATAAAGCTAATAAGATCTGGGAATAATAATCGCAATGTGTTTTACAAAGCAAGGGAAAGGAATAAAGTAAACGTGTATAATAGCATTTGGTTAGGCCATAATAGAGTATGTCACAAGTTGGCCCCTTATTTAAAGAAAGACTTAGATATGCAGAAGGAGTGCAACGTAGAGCAACAAGGATGATTTCTGGGTTGAGGGTAAAGCTATTGAGGAGAGCTGTAAGGAATTAGGAATGTTGCTGAGAAAGGCGATTTCTTCAGAGGGACATGATACAAGTCTTACAAAATATTTACATCATTGAAAAATATAGAGACCAATAAATTTTTCATAGTAAACATGGAAAGGTGACCAGGGGGCATAATAAGAAAATTTAAGAAGAAAGCATGCCATCTTGATATAAGAAAGCATGCATTCAGTAATAGGGTTGTTAAATTTTGGAATAGTCTGCCAGAGGAGGTTGTTGAGTGTGACTCGATTGCAACATTTAAGAAACGGTTAGATTGTATATGATGGGTTGGGTATCATATATATATTGACAAGCCAAATTGGCGGGTTTTTAGTTATAGCAGTTATTGTTAGATGGCATGTGTGACCATAACTTAGTTATTAATGCATGTGGATGGTTTGGGTATCATATTTATATATCATTAGTTTTGACTAAGCCAAATTGGTGGATTTGTAGTTACAACAAATTGACAAGCCCTAGGGTGCTTTGTGGATTTGCATGAGCATGTTGGGTATGGGTTGACTGGGACAGTCTCGATAGGCCCATGTGGCTTTTTACTGTCTCTATATTCCTAATTCCTAATTCTTAATTCCTAGTATATTTATATATCTAATTTTGATGTAAGGCTTAATTTTATAAAATTATAGTTTATTATTTATATAATTATTTTTAATTTGGTTTTGGCATTTTTATCTACTGGTATACAGTATATCCAGTTTTATTAGGGTTTCTCTAATTTATTAACATTATAAATACGGTACTTTTATATTTTCAATAGACTAGAAATATACTTTCTAGACGGAATAATAAAAATATAAAAATTGTCTTAAAACTACTAGAGGTTTACCATAATAATAAATTACTCAAGAAATTCAAAATGTATTATTAATCTATGCTGAAAAATATTGGAAAAATGTTCCTTTAAAATCTACTTGAAGGATAAGGAAGACCATTAAAAGCACTGATAAGGTTTTAAAATGTATTTTATGAAATAATCCTTCCATCTCTGCCTTTCAATTAAATTTTGAGAACCCTTTCCTGATTTCAGACATTTCTATTTAAATTTTTCTTTCCATCTGGATCTTCAAAATAGTTTTTGAGCCATCTTCAAACGTTTGAATAGTGATCCTTTGTTTCTTTTACAATCTCTCTCGCTGACTTCCCTTGCTTATTTAAGGCAAGAATCACTGTAATTTCTTTCTTTTTAATGTTTGAATAAACCATTTTGGTGTTGAAATTAATAAACCATTTTGGTGTTGAAATTGTAATGAATTAAATAAAACACGAAAATGAGATTTTCAACCAAAGATGCTTTCATCTCATGACTACTCAGAAAATGTTAAAAATTGCAACTTAACCCATTTTCAAACATGGAAAAACATAATAAAAATCATTGTGAACGAGATATTTTAAACATTTGCAATTTATATATATTTTGCATCAATTTTTCAAGGTGTTGAGATGATATTTGGGTTCACTATATATATATATATATATATATATATATATATATATATATATAATGATATATTATAATATATACTATATATATTATATATAATATATATATATATATTATATTATAATAAGATATATATATATATTAAAATGTATATTATATTTGTGTTATAATATATATATATATATATATATATATATATATATATATATATATATATATATATATATATATATATATATATATATATATAATATATATAATACTGTAGACAGCGACCCACACATTTTGAGACCAAAAATTTTCTAAGTTCAGAAAAGTTAAGTTAAGTTAGATTTTTTAAGAAAATTGTTTAGTGGCAAGCTTCTGGAATAATTCCAGAAGCTTGCCACTAAAGAATTTCCTTAAAAAACTTAACTTTAAACTTATCTGAACTTAGAAATTTTTTTTTAACTTAGAAAATTTATTCGTCCAAAATATGTGGTCCGCATGTCTACAGTATACCATATATATAATAATATATTTATATATATATATATATATATATATATATATAGATAATATATATATATAATATATATATATATATATCTATATATATAATATAGTAATATATATATATACCGTATTATATAATATATAATATATATATATATATATATTAACTATATATATATAATATATATATATAAATATATATATATATATATATATATATATATATTAATATATATATATATATTATACGGTACCGCTAAAACGAGGTAATGTCGTCCACGTGGGCTATTCGGACCACGTGCGCGCAATTCAGTCCAGTGCCCTCAAAATAGCCTAACAATGTAAAATTATATCTTTAACGATGTAAAATATGTATTTTTATATCTGAGTATTAATTGTTTTATGAACCTTATTAAAGTCATTAATTTTGATTTTTTGTTTTCTGAGCACTATAAAATCGGTAAATTTTAGGCTTATTGCAAAGAATCATACAGGTCAAAATAATTGTACTACAATATTGGTACAAGAATAGTACTTAAAAAAGTTCATAACCTTAATGCAATCATTGAGTCATCAGCAAGAGATAAAATAGGTTTATTATAAAATTGTAAACATGGCAATTCGGTTCCAGTTTAAATTTGCCTGGCAATTGGCCCAACATTGAATTCTTCATTAAATTAAATTTTAATACTCTTTACAAAAAGACTTCTCATGTGAAAAATGTTTAAAAATAATTTTTTATTCTTTTACAGCAAGATAGGTAGTAAAGTTTTGCAACATAGGCCTAATTAACTTGTACAATTTTCAGCAAGATGGTGCACACTTACGCAAAAGTAACACGGCAGGATACAAAAGGGAACGCTCTGCGGATGATGTTGCCAGACCCTTAAGCAGTTTTTTTTCTTGCATTGGTTCTTACGAAACCAAACGTAATATGCCTAAAACGCCCGAGTTTGCATTCGTTTTTGCAAAACAGCGTTTGCATTCTTTTGTCAAAACAGCACAAAATCGTAAAGAACGCTCACCAACGTAAAAAGAATTTCCTTAACTCTGTGTAATAGAAAAAAAAAAGAATTGCAACCGTAAGAATTAATAACCATACGGTCATTTTTGTCAAACAGCACAAAATCCTAAAAAAAAACGCTCACCAACTAAAGAATTTCCTTAATTCTGGTAATATAGAATACAAAAGAATTAAGGAAATTCCTTACGTTTTTTTGAGCATTTTTTTACGATTTTGCATTGACAAAAACGAATGCAAAATCGAGCTTTATTAGATTTCAAACCCAATTTCTTAAAAATATATTGTATACCAGTGTTTAAAAAGAGAACTAAAACGCTTGAGCTTGCGTTCATTTTTTGTCAAACAGCGTTTGCGTTCATTTTTTGTTGAAACCGCAAAATCGTAAAAAACGCTCACCAAAGTAAGAATTTCCTTAATTCTGTAAATTACAGAATTTAAAAAAGAATAGCAACCTTACAGAAATAAGAAATCCTTACGTTAGGCGAGCCTTTTTTACAAAAAAACGAACGCAAAACTCGAGCATTTTATTACGTTTTTTTGACAAAAACGAACGCAAACTCAAACATTTTATTACGTTTCGAACCAATTTCTTAAAAATAATATTGTAAAATACCATTGTTTAAAAATGAAAACTTTCTGTGATCAAAGTTTATTAAATAAAACACTTAAATTGAGGATTCTAGGGATGTGAAATTTGAAGTGGACCGAATTGGCCCCCCCCCCAAAATCGTGCGGCAATTCGGTCCATGTTACTTATTGGTTTCTAACATTAATCCTATATTATAATATACAAATACAATTATACAAATTCCTCTTAAAGGATAACATTAACATAGTAAAAAAAAAAATGAAAAAAAAAAAAAATCTCCATAAAACCTTGCATTTTTGATACCCCTGATTTTTGGACGAATTGCCCGGTTTTACGATATAATATATATATATATATATATATATATATAGATAATATATATAGTATATAATATATTATATATATATATAATATATATAAATATATATATATATATATATATTATATATAAAACAAGCATTCAGACAGCACCCAAACACAACTGATCCACAGATAACAAAAATCTGGAAACATCCCCACTAACCTAAAGAAATGATTTCCAACTTTTATCAGGATGAACAGCACAAATAGAAACACAATACAAATCCAGAACAGTAAACTTCCACAATGGAGTTCTCCAAGGCGGAATACTATCTCCCACACTATTCAACCTATTTACAGCCAATCTACCACAAACATCATACAATCATAACAACCTATGCAGGTGACATCACCTTAGCCATTACACATCAGAACCTAAACACAGCCACAAACCTGATGCAACAATACATCAACCAACTTCAAATATGGCTAACAGAAAATAATGTCGCCCTCACCATACAAATCTTCAATTACATTAATTACCACTGACCACTAACTTTGTGCCACACACCAACCAGTCTACCTATGAACAACATTTTTATACCCTTTAACAAAGCTCCCAAAATCCTCGGAGTAACTCTTGACACGCATCTCAATTTCACAAAACACATGGACAACATAATTCCATCTGCTAACAAGAAACTAAACATTTTAAGAACCATCGTTGGAACAGATTTCACAAACAACAGACAGACATCCACCACCATAAACAAACAATACATACGTCTGACACTAAACTATGCCTCTCCAACTTGGCACACACTACTGACTAAAAACAACGAACTCCAAATGACACTAAAAATCAAAGTGCTAGGAATTATAGCAGGATGCACATCAACACCACCTCAACAACACCTACACAAAGAAACCATAATACGACCCATAGACACACACCTGGACATGATAGACACAGTCCTTTACCAAAACTCAAACACCCAAACACCCATGTCA
Source organism: Trachelipus rathkii (assembly GCA_015478945.1). Lineage (NCBI taxonomy): Eukaryota > Metazoa > Arthropoda > Malacostraca > Isopoda > Trachelipodidae > Trachelipus > Trachelipus rathkii. The sequence continues at coordinate 9,141 of JABUQX010112123.1, read as the reverse complement.
CATTGCCCTCTCTAACTCCATCCACAACAAACACAAAGAACCTCCTCCTTCACCAGCTCTATATTTCAAACAAATTGTGAACAACATTCCACCTCCACCAAGCAAATCCATACAACACTAGCAGAAAACTGCATAAGATGCAAACCACCAAACAACATTTTAAACAAGCACCCACCAGAATTCAACTCATTACCAAGAACTAGTCAGTCATCCTTGGGCAAGTTAAGATGTGGCCACCACCCTAACATGCAATATTTCAACCACAGATTCAACCTTAATCAACCACCACAAACATCTGTCAAAACTGTAACCAGGTCCCGGATTACACATCTCACTTTTTTCTCTCCTGTCTATCTAACTCTCAACCCAGAGCAATCTGGAACATTTAATCCCTGGAAGATCTCTGGAGAAGGCCAGTTGCGTTGGTGGGGTATTTGGTGCAGTATGGCCCCTCCCATGATGGGGTGGTTGGGGTGAGAATATATATATATATATATATTATATATCATAATATATAATATATATATAATATAGATATATATATATATAAGTTATATATATATTACTATATATATATAATATATATAATATATATATATAATATATATATATAATTTTAGTATATATATATAATATATATATATATATATATATATATATATATATATATATATATATATATATATATATATATATATAAAGATTGGTTTAAAATGCTACATACACTTCAATTCCTTTTTTGCAATAAAATTGTGTAAATAATTTTATTGAAAGAAGTACGTAGGTTCTTGATATAGAGCAGTTCCTTATTTATTGTTGGTAATAAACTTTTCTTACTATTTTTAATAAAGAAAGAATTTAATTGGTAAGAAATGCTGAAACTACATTTTAATCATTTTTATTTTTGTTAGATTGTAAATAATTATAATACAATTAATATATAGCTAATGAATAAAGAGATGAAAACTAGAGGTAAATTGCCAATAACAGCCAGGCTTGGCAAGGGAAAAGGGACAACTTTAAAAAATGCAAGGTGAGATAATTTGAAGAATTTTTACATTATTAATATTATTTATTATTATTATTATATAATATTATTATAGTATTAGGATGCCGGAATCGGCAACTAATCCGTATCCGGCCATTGTTTTGACTATCTGTATCGCGGATATCACTTGTATTCGCGCCGGATAACCGGGATAATTACTTCCTAGTAGTCTTCCCTCGTTTTAGGGAAATTATTCCAAATAATTTGAAAAATTATATATATATATATAATATTTTATATAGCTATAAGACATATATATAATAATATATCATAATATATATATATATATATATATAAATATAATATATAATATAATATATATAGTATATATAGATATATATATAATATAATATATAATATATATTATATATATATTAATATATATATATATATATATTTAGAATTTTCGATGTTGGGTACCAATGTATATTATTTTATGCATCATTTATTTTGACTGCTACAATACAATTTTATCTGAAATTTTGGTTGGTGGACAACGGTTCATAAAATTATGCGAAAAATATGGTAATATTTAAAATATTTAATAATTATTATAAAAAATTAAAATATATATTTAAGAAATATGATATTTATAATGGAATTAAGCTACTAAGACATGTTAATGCGCAATTTTTTACCACCATAATTTATCTCACGTTTAAGTAGTGTAATTACTAAATAAGTTAAGTACACTGCCTTATTTTAACATGTTTTAAGCATTGATATTTACAGTATATATTCGCAACTTCCAGAAATTTATAGATAAAAAAAAACTACCACTAATATCTCAGTTACCCGCCTTCAGTGATAAATATAAAAATCAGAGCAAAATGTCAGGGCACAAAACTTGATAAAATGCAATGTTGGTAAATAATAAATATACGTCTGCTAGTAAGAAAAAGGGGCTACGAATAAATGGTCAATATCGATTATAAACGTTATAGGACAATCAGCAGAACTTGAAATATTATCGATACTGAAAATCGGTCGATTAATAGTAACACTCAAAATCATTTATAATATTGATAAATTTTACATCAGAATTTATTTAATGGTCTGTACGACTTTCATCCTTGAAGAAAAAAAAACCTAAAAAAACACGATTTTCGTGTTGCTATCAAAACTACAAAGATTGCCAATGTTTAAAAATTGTGGACTATTAAATTTTGGCATTCCACTTGAAACTACAATTTTGTTGGTAGTCCTCTAACTGACGGATGATATAGGCATCTCCACTAACTGCAATTCCACAACATTTTCAAATTTATCGCAATTGCAATTCCTCAATTTTTTGTTCTGCAATGCGAACGTATCCACCTACGAGATAGTATATATGATAATATATATAATAAATATATTATATATATATATATAATATAATATATAATATTATAATATATATATATATAATATAGATCAGGCTGTACAAGATTAGATGTCCCATGTATGTAAAAAAACTATGATAGCTAAGTAAAAACTGAATACATTTTTGAAATCAAGCGCACATTGTAATGGAGGAAATGAAGAAGAAATAACAATAAAGAAATAAAGTGAGATAAAAAAACGTGTAATAATAATAATAAATTAGAAGAAATAAATAGTGAGATAAAAAAAAGTAGATAAATAAAAAAAAAATTCTCTCGTTCCCCAAATTTTCGCGTTCCAAAATTCATGAGTCCCCCCAATATTTTCTTTTCAATGTTAAAGGCCGGAACCATACGCGCATACTCGCAACAACCACACACAACACAAACACACTCTCTATGATAGAGTGAGATGTTCTAGAGAAATTAAATTTTTTTTGATGACCTGACCTGACCTAACCTAAACTATATTCAATTTTAATTTTTTAATTTTAATTTAACTTTTTTATTTTTTAATTTTTTATTTCTGCCATTATTTTTTTGTTTCCCCTAAAGTATTGAAAAGATATAAGGAAAACATTTATTTTTTATGGGTATCATGTTTAAATTAAGTTTTGAAACGTACGATTATAATATTTTTTGGAGTATTATTAAAATTAATAAATTATTAATTTTTTTTTAGTTTGCATTACAATGTACGCTAAATTCAAAAAATAAATTAAGTTTTTATGTAGATATAGTGATTTTTTAGATACAGGGGGCACCTAATCTGGGGACTAACATTATAATATAATATAAGATTATAATATATATATATGATATATATATAATATATATATATATATAGTTATATAGATATATATATATATAAATAATATATATTTAATATATAAGATATAATATATATATATATATATATTAAATATATATATTACTATATAAGATAATATAGATATATATAAAATCCCGGATAGCGTCGGGCGGGGTGACGTTGGCCACTTTAGGTATAACCTTCGTCTCCCCACTTTCCCTAATACACTTTTTGGATTTTATTTTCCCTGAAAAATCAAGGCCCTATATAGTAAGGTCATAAGCACACAAAAAAATAATAGTAATTCTAATAATCATAATTTTATTAAAGTTTAAATAAAGATCATTTAGACTCAGTTTGAAGGGTGAATCGGACCCACCATGGGGGTGATTGGCCATCTTTTTAATCTCTTTTATGTATAAATTTCAATTTATATTTTAATTTTTACTTAATATAGAAAAATTGTTTATTATATTAAAATTAGTAATAAGTAATTAAATTTTAATAATATGAAATAAAATAAGAATAAAAATGTGGTGGCCCAATGCACCCCATTTGTGGAAAATTTGACACTTTTTTTGAAGTCATATTTTCCATATAAATTTCATTTTTATTTAATTTCTTACTTATATTATAACTGTTTTATTATATTTAAATTAGCTATACGTAATAAAATGTCAATAATAATAGGCTACATAAAATAAGATAAGACAATGTGGCCCAAATTCACCCATCCATAATTATTATTGGGGATGAATCGGCCAAGTCTAGGCCCAGCTATTTAACCACTATGCACTATTTGGAACAATTTACGTTGCCAGTTTAAAGCTAACAATACTCAACTGATACACTGAAAAAATATGTAATTAAAAGCTGTACCATAACTGTCATTTAAACAAATTAAAAAAACTCGCATTTTTCAAATGTGAAATTCTATTTAAGGACATTTTATACACTAATTTATTATATTTTTTAAAAATATAAAAACTCTCTAGAATTAAAGATAATCTAAATAAAACTTGTAGTACTACCACGATGAGTAAAAATAATTTTTTTTTATTTAGTCACCCCGCCCGACGCTATATAACAGACTGCCGGATATCCGGTATCCGGCTATCCGGCTAATTCAATATCCGATATCCAGCCGGATATCTGGTTAACTTCCAGCCGGATATCCGGTATCCGGATATCCGGTATCCGGCTATCCGGCTAATTCACTATCCGGCCCATCCCTAATATTATTATTATTATTATTTTAAACATAGAGCCACTCAAATTAATTTTTAATTTATATTGGGATGAGATGTGATACTATTGAACATTTACAGTAGGTAAATACTCCTAAATTGAAGTTTTGTAACTTGCCAAATTATAACTACTACAAAATTTTGATGATGAATAGTTGCAAAATTAGAGCATATATATATATATATTGTAATGTTCAAGAATCTGTGGTGACTCAAGAACACCAGCAATGGCAGCAGAACATATAATGAATGGATGGAGAAATAATAATTAATAATTAGAAAATAAATAATTGTAATCGTGAAATAGTGAAATGTAACTTAAAAAGAAATCATGCAGAGCAGAGCAAAACAAAGCGGCCCGCTGGGCCCAAAAGGCCGAACTCCATTTCGCATAATGAATGAAGCAACTTTCACTCGCACACAAATGAAATGGGATTGAGATGATTGATTTAATTCTCATGCAAGGAATATCGCAGCCACAAGGTATATGCAAATTAAAAAAATAAAAATGAGATTAGTCACCGCGAAGCAATAAGCAACGGATAATGGATAATAAAATCTTCATTAAATATTTACCTTAATTATAATTTAGAATTATTTGCCTTGAGTATTTAAAATAATTAACCAGATGCTTTTAAGGTATGAAAAATGATAATAGAGGTTTTCAATATTATTTAATCTAGAAAAATAACCCTATATGACTTTCTGCATTCATACCACATCAACAAGCAATAGAAATTTTAAATAAGATAATCCCTCAATACATACAATTTCAGTGCGCTGTCAATCGTTCCAAAAATTCCCAATAATCCCCTTTAAAATATAATAGTGTACTATTTAAATTTTTACAATCCAACATAAATAAACAAAATATATATACTATAATTTCCTTGTTATCGCGTAATGTAACAAAGTTAAATTTTTAACACATATAGAGTACTGTCTATAATGTACTTTATTTAATATCGTATAATATCTGTATATTTCTTATTATTATAAGCACAACTATTGCACAAATAAACTATAAAGACAATGTTTATTATAGTATACTTTTCTTTGTCACAAGCTAGCACATAACACAAACCGGTAATTAGTTTTTAATAGTTTTTCATTAACTGGTTTTACTTTGTGTCCTTTAAAAAGTAAAACGTTTTTCTTTCTTTCGATTCAATATACATTTTATTAAGTTCTACACCGGTTTATAATTCATAAAACCTATTTCAAAGTAGTTCCGAACCAATGCAAAATGGTAAGTCCTAACCCAGCTAAAGCAAATCTGTACTCAGCTGAAACAAATCCGTAACTAGATCAATAAATCCGTAACTGGTTTTAAAGTCCGTAACCAGATGAAACAAGTCCGCAACTAGATCAATTAAATCCGTACCCGGATGACCTAGAAAATATTAAACACTAAATAGAAAATTTATCGTATAAAACTATAATTTTTGTAGTTTTCATTTGTCATACAATATAAAAGAATAACATATTTTCACATACCCCTAGATTTTCCTAGAGGCCATAAAAGAATTGTTGTAATAAGTAGAACCGTAATTTTTAAATGACTAAACTATAGATACTTTCTTTTTAAAATTTTTATCTCATATATAAAGATCTAATTATTGAATTATAAATTTAATTATACACAACATACCGTTGAAGGCCTTATAAATTTCGTAGAATAATTTCAACATAAAAACATGTGGATAATCATGGAGGAGCAACTTGGACTCATTAGGAAAGAACTAAAAAAAACATTGGAATTCTATTACATTACATAATCCGTCTATTCATCATTCTTTTTACCATTTACTTAAATAATCTTTAGCTTACGTTCTCTAGATGTTAATATTACTTTGCTTTTATCATATCATATAAATATTTGAAGTTCTGGAGTTCTGTAACATAGAAAGAAAAAGTAGGTAGAGATTTTTCTCTACATTATCCCCCCACCCGTCACAACGTGACGGAAAAGAATTTGTAGCCAGGGGGGGGGTATGACTTTAACCGAACTGGATATTAGAGCGTTAACCATCACCACTGTTAATAAAAAAAAGGATGACTGTGTACGTAAGCTGGTACATACACGCCACTAATTATAAATATTTTAATATGTTAGTAATTTGGTTCAGCAGTACAACCACTCACGGAGGCTGCAATCCTTTCTTTTCTTCTCTCTCTCTTTAATATCTTTGAAAATTGTTTTTCTTCTTTTGTTCTATGAAATGGCTTTAGATAAGTATAAGTAGGGAAATTAGAAGAATTATAAAGATTTTTACAATCTGTTTGAATGGTATTCACTGATTTTATAGGATCCGGACGGGTCTGTATAATATTTGAAGGAACAGGATCATGTTTGATCCTAGAATGTGGAAGATCACATTGGATCTCAGTGGACGAAAAAGAAGGTGTCGTCAAAGAAGAAGTAGAAGGAATACTTATTAAATTGGGTTGAATACTATTTGTAGAATTTGAATTTGGAGAATCCATTTGGATTTTTATAAAGTCTGGAGGATCACGGTGGTAGTGGAAGAGGTAGAAAGCGTCGAAGAAGAATCAGAAAAGAATTTTGAACAATTTGAGGGTTGAACATCATCTGTAGAATTTGGAGAATCCGTAGGGATTTTTGTAGAGTCTGGAGGATCACATTGGATCTTAGAAAAATAACGGTTCATAGTATTTAATTTTGTGTTATTGTTATTAGTGTTTTTCACTTTTAAAAGAGAAGAATCAATAGTAAGATTGTTAACTTGTATAAAATTGCTAGAAATATTAGAAGAATTCATTAATAGGTTCGTATGGACGAAACAGACGGCGTTGAAGAAGAATTAGGAGAATGAGAAGAGAGATTTGACACATTTGTGTGAATATTATTTATAGACTTCAGGGAATCTGTTTGGATTTTCCCAGAAGTTGGAAGTTCTTGTCGAATCATATTAATTTTAGTATCGCAGTGAGTCTTTAAGCTACTTAAAGTATCACTGCTTTTAGTTTTTAGGTTCGGGTTAGTAGCATTAGGAATGTTAGTAATATTAGAGGATGGAAGTGGATAATTGTCGTTGTTATAAGTTGGAGAGGTATCAGATTTAATAACAGCTGAGTTATTACCCTCTTGTGTAGTGACCAATTCTGTCTGATCATTCATCACTACTTTATCAATTTTTGTTGATGTTTTCTTTTCGTCGTCATTTGAGGATTTTAATGGAGTAGATTCTGAAGATAAATCATATGATAAAGAATCTTTTTCAGTTGTCATTTTTGTTGATTGTGCTGTCTTTGTAGCTATCCATTGGGGACATTCAATTCCAAAATGATTTCCTTCACAAATGGGACATTTGTCATTGTCATAGAATTGAGCTTTATGTTTCCGTTGAGGACAATTATTAATTATGTGGCCTATTCTTTCGCAGTGGAGACATTTATTCTGTCTAACATAGCATTGATCTTGTAGATGTCCTCGTTTTCCACAAAACCCACAATAGGACGAAATTTGCAGGTGCGAATGTCATGGCCAGATTTTTTACAGTAAGTGCAATTAAGGTGGCTCTCAACCTCACCTCTAGACCATGTTGACTGAGGAGGTCTTTGTGGTGTATTATGCTCTTTACTGTAAACTTCATTTTTAGTACAAATATTAGTAGTGTTAGAGTTAGTAGATGGGAATGGGAGAATCTCCTGCTGAGTCGTCAGCAGGCGAAAAGCATTTATCAGCTGTGCAAGTACTTGCAGTAATATTTGCTGATTTTGTTGAAGTACTTGCATCAGTATGTTAGTATTGTTATTGTTAGTAGCTGTGGGAGTTGGACCTTGTGCATGGCTATACATCTCGTTTGTATAACATTGATCATTCGATGGGGATTGAATGACCTGCGGTGGTTCGAACCCAGGTGGTGGCTTCGGCGAAAATTGAGGCTGATGAGAAGTATAATTAAAATAAGGGATTGAATAAAATGGGGAATTCATTCCTGATGACGTAGTCAAATATAATAAAGGCCGGTGGTATGATATTATAGGCACCTTCCTATTGGGGCAAGTGGAATATATCGGTGGTGACTCTGAGGTCACAGAAAGATATGTGTTATTAAACAGAGTATTTGACGAAGGGGAAGGGGCAAGCCTCTGCCCAGGATTTAAAAAACATATAAAAAATAAGAGGGAATGAAAAAAAACACGAACAAAAATTCAATGAGAACACTAGATAAGTATAACTGAAAGGGCGAGCAAAAGGAGCTTCAGAAGAAACTACGCTCTGCTACCAATGTAATGTTCAAGAATCTGGGGAGACTCAAGAACACCAGCAATGGCAGCAGAACATATAATGAATGGATGGAGAAATAATAATTAATAATTAGAAAATAAATAATTGTAATAGTGAAATGTAACTTACGTAGAAAAAGAAATCATGCAGAGCAGAGCAAAACAAAGCGGCCCGCTGGGCCCAAAAGGCCGAACTCCATTTCGCATAATGAATGAAGCAAACTTTCACTCGCACACAAATGAAATGGGATTGAGATGATTGATTTAATTCTCATGCAAGGAATATCGCAGCCACAAGGTATATGCAAATTAAAAAAATAAAAATAAGATTAGTCACCGCGAAGCAAAGCAACGGAAAATGGATAATAAACATTAAATGGAAATAAATTAAATTACCTTAATCACACTTTATGAATC
>JABUQX010112122.1:35000-47091 GCA_015478945.1 Trachelipus rathkii | reverse complement strand
ACACGAGAAGGAAGATAAGGGAAGCATAGATCAACTTTGAGCTACAGCAACTTATCTTAAACAAAATATTAGACCTAAACTGTTTTATCAAAATCACCTTCTTATCAGTACTTATGAAGAAAATTCCCTAATTTTTCTTTACATGTTATATAATGAATTTTTGAGATTCTGGCCTATGTTTGATATGTTGTGAGTTGTTTAAGCTGGTGAAAAATATAGTTGCTCTCTCGACAGTGCTGTGGTGTGTGAATTAGAAGATCGTTGAACTATCGTTATAACAACTCAACAACGTACGCGAAAAACGCTTATCTGAAAAATTATGCTGTAGAGAAAAAAGTAGATACTGCTCAATTTCAAGAAAGCTTGTTTTAAAACTTTGACTAATCCCCGTAGTAATTATAGTACTTATATTACTATTTTACTTAATAGAATTCCTAGTGATCATAGACAATTATCCAAACTTTGGCTTTCAATGCCGAACTACGCAGGCAATCACAGTAAAGTTGTATAGATATAAACAAGAAATGCCAGTGTTATATTATACTTCTAGAGATACTCCACTTGTTAGCGCAAACAAGTTTTAAGATGAAAAAATATAGTTAGACCGTGAGTGTGTTTAGAGATAGTTGAAAAGTTGCCTCGGTTCCGTGCTCTAGTAATACCGAAAAAAATTTCCTGGTACGGTACCATTCTCCTATAAGATATAATAGTATCTGTAACTAGTATATATATGTTATTTTTGGGGAGAAGGTTATTATCAGATATGAAATGAGTCGATGATATAGATGCAGTTGATGCCAGTATTAGTAGAAATATATATATTTTTTATAGTACTATTAGTTTGTTTATATTTAATAGTTGAGATATGGTGATCTTATTATATAAATCATATAAGTTTATAATTCATGTATATATAAGTTATATATATTTAATAATTATTACTAACTTACTTAGCGATATATAATACCTATATAAGGATTGTGGTTTTTTTTATCAGATAAACACCACCTTTTGGCTGCATGTTGGGCAGGAGCTCTCCAATATTCTAGGGCCCCGTGTAACTCCGATATATACGTCTTTGAGCCGGACGAAGAAAGGCCAAAGGAGAGATGCCTGAGCATTCTGCTCAACCTCCGTACCAGTTTGCAGAACCTGGGACCCTTCACTTTGTGGGATTGGCGAGTGATGACTACCATCTGAGCGACTAATGTGTTCAGATGTGTGTTTGTAAAAGGCATAAGCCAATTGTTGAAAAGCAGAAATACTGAATGTTAGATATCAATAAATACACATAATTATTGAGATTATAACCATGATAATGATAGGTACATCATATGATACTATCATTATCAATTAAAATATGCTTGTCTCGAGGGATGTAACTGCGAGAGAGCAAAGTAAAATTAGTAGGGCCTATACTGATAACCTAATATTTTTTTCACAGAGAGTGCACAGTATGATCCGATTACTTTTAAAATTAATATTAATTAAATACATGTTAATAAGATTAGAAACATTTGTGTTGTACTGGCTAGGCAACTATCAGGATTTTGGCATATCCTGGTACAACCAATATCTCTAATCATTTGCCTTTCAGTATTTGGTTTGTGCCACTAAGTATGAGTTTAAATCAATTTTATTTATTTTTATCGAGTAAACTCTAAGAGACTAGTATCTTAAAGGATAATAAATGCAAATATAATATTTAAATTGATATAGAACTGTAGTATATCCTGTGGTTTTTATTTAAAAAAAATCCTATTCCATTTTGCCATTAAGTTCATTTCGGAACACAACATAGGTTTATTTGTAAGCTACAATAGCTATTAATGGCTATTTACATTATTAATTACAATTTTACAAGAATTCTTTATACTAGCTACACATATTTAATTATATGAGTTCTACAAAATAATGGAATAATATAGGCAGACTCTCCGTTAATTAATCAGCTGTGAAAAGACACAGAATGATAAAAAAGATAACGTAGATTACGTTCTGTTTGGACGGACTCGCTTGACCGTATGATAGGTTACCGTTTGTTTTTTTTTGATGCACATGACTGTTTCTTTAACTTGATGTTTAGGGCTAAGACAAAATCAAAAAATGGTCTATTATTCGAGAGACACATGTATTGAACTATGATATTAAATTTGCTTCCTTTTAAATAAAGGATTATGTTATTCATTCACAAATGCTCAAATTCAAAAATCAGTTTTCTTCAAATTTGTTGATCTCGCCATATAAGCAAAATTTAAACTTTCAACCGACCAGTATCTTGGCTGTAAGCTCAGTGTTTTCACCTCTGTTGGGGGTGCCTACATTCGCCGACCTTACACTTAATAAGACTACCCCTCCCGCTCGTGTTCCAATCGACTCTGATGAGGAGGTGGCTAGTAAATTATTCTGCTTGCAAGCACTGATGAATATATCATGATACTCCTTCGGCCCTGTTTTCATGCCACCTCCTGTTAGACATTTTTTGATTGGGCTGATAACATTAGTGCTTCTTATGCTGTAGGGCAGCATCTCCATGTTTTCGTATATTGCCTGCATCTGAGCTGCTTCACTAGTTAATTGTTATAATTTTGAATGTTATTCTGATTTGACGTTCCTAGATTGGGACATGACCATCCTTTCAAGTTTCATTTTCTACCCAGAAGGATTTCCTGTTTTGGTTGTGGGAGTCCGTTCTCTGACAGGTGAATTGATGATTCTCAATGCAATTTCGGCCATGACCAACTTTATCAAAGTTGTTCTAATATTTAGGCTGCAGTAGTCAATTTGGGAAGAAAAATTAAAAAATTCCTGTTTTTTCGTGAATGAGGGGTCCAAAAAATGTGCCTTTTGATGTGTAATAAATCGGTCTAATTTAAAAGGATTTTTTCCTTATTCAAATATAAAACCTTACCTTGGTAAATTAGACGACTTTTGATGTGAGAGATTGTTAGTTTATGTTTTTGAAAAGATATATATCTGTTAGATAATATGGAGGAGGGATAAGGTAAGTGGTGAGATAAATATGGTCCAAGTTCGAAATATTTGCTTTAAAAATGGTTTATAGTGAACTCAAATCAGTTTTTATTATGTACTTTTTAGGTGTCTCTATTATCATATCACTTAGATTAACATCATTTGTATCAAAATTTAATAAAAAGCTTCAACAAACATATGTCAGGTAGTCAAAATCTTTGCCTTGTAAGACTTCAATTTTCTAGACATGCATATTTTCTTGTTTACCTGCTAATACGCATTCCTGGGCCTTAATGGATTCCTCGGGTGTCAGCTTATTTCTCCTAGAGTATACACTGGTTGTCACCAGAATGTTTCCTCTATTATTTTGCCTGATATGTCACACAACAACTCTCATATAGCGCACTAGTCCAATATCAGATACGAGTTGTGCCTACTTTTGGAACTTGCATTGGCTCTTCAACAAACTTTCTTTATTTCTTGAATTGTTGAGTCTTAAAAAGTAATTGGAGTTATCGATTATACCTTTTCTGTAACTATCGCAGGCCAATATACAGATCGCAAAATATGGGGAAGAGTTGCATCCCGGTGGATTTACTGGTTTGCAGGTTGCTGAGTTTCTCAGAGCTGAATCAGATAGTGCTCTCTACTCTGGTGTCCGGCCTGTGCAATATTCTTCATTTGCGCGTTAATTTTGTAAATTATTCATTTCTGAGACACGTGCTTATCTCCCTCTTTTTGATGTCCTTCTCTCGTGAGCGGAGTACTAATAAGGTGGTCTGAAGCTATGCCATTTTAACTAATAGATAAAAGAATGGTGGCGCGAGGTCCCTCTCTTCAACTCCAGAGGAAATGCCCAACTTTGACATTATTATTAATCCAACTAGGGCAGTAGGTGAGAAACGCCTGTGCTGGATAAAACACCGATGTATTCCACAAGCAGTTGCTTTTAAGGTCATGTATTGAAAAACCCTATATGCGCTCTTCAAGTTGTTGCCTTTAAGTCCATGTTTTGAAACTCCATATGCGATAAATCCTATTTGCAGTTTGCTAAACGACCAATGAGAGTGGCTTTACAGGTATTTTTCTAATGAGATGGAGCAAGATTTCAGTTTGGAAGTCTATCATCGTTTCCTAGTCCTAATGGGCCTGAGTTTAATTCACTGTAACCATAGCCTGAATCTGTAGAGAGGATCTTTGACAACAGTGTCACTCAATGGAACCAAAGGCTCTTGAAAGGATATTATTATGACCAATGAGGGATTGATTTCTAGATTCTTGTTGTCTTCAGTTGAATTCAAGCTACATGTTGCCTTATTCTTACCACTTCATCGTATTCTATGATTGTTTAAGACAAAGTTTTTTCCATCCATTATATCCCTCACATACCTGTTGATTCAAGTGCTCGGTGCAATATGGTAGCTTCATATTGGTATTGAATGGAGCACAAACACTATCACAGATAATGCCCGAGTTCCTACGATAGTTCACTGGTCTTTGCCAATCAATGACCCTAATAGAATTGACTTATCTGACTTCCAAAACACGGGTGTTAAACATTTTCTGTTGTGATTGGCAGTGGGGGATAAGGTTGTTGTTTTTATTTTCAAATGATTGTTATTTTCTTTAAGAATATCCACAAAATGGTTAGCAATAGACTTTCAGCAGGTTTCCTTTTAAGTTAAAGTTTCTCTGGAGGAGGAAATGTTGGCAAAGTATAATCTTCCGAGACACTGGCTCACTTGGAACATGTGTAAATCGCTCTTCTCTCCACAAATCTTGGAAACTGATTTGACCTTGAGTTTATCTGCTATGTTAACAGAACTTTAGTGGAATCTTTGTTTGCGTTCCATACAAAGAAGGATGCATTCAAGTATTAGTACTATCCTGGGCATCGAGCATGAAGAAATTGTACATGTCTTAGTGTTATCATTGCGACTGCTTTTTTCTTGTCCCTATTCGTTTTACTCTTTTTTGTTATCTAAACTACAGTTTCTGTCGTCCGTCAGGAGATCTAGAGCTCCTCGATGCTATCCAGAAAATGCAGTTCTGTTTTTGTTAATGGCAGCTGTATGCAAGCGTATTACCGAACACTATGACTTACAATAGCTTTACAGTTTGTGAGATGCCCGACATTGCGCAAATAGTTCCATTTGTTTAAGTGTTATAAGTATCTATAGTATCTTGAAAAGTATAAGGTCATGGTTACTCAAAAATTTCATCATACTTATGGAATTTTCTGCAATGGATCTTTCAAGGATTCTTCATGTTGGCTGTAAGTATCCTAGTTGGCTTCGTTCTATCGTTCGTTTCAGGAGAGAATAGAAACTTCATGTTGGTTGTTAATGGTAACTCTTGCCTGTTCCTTCTGCTTGAGATTGTACAGAGTCAGAGTAATTCTTCTTTATTACATCTTCTTGCCTTCTCTCTCTGCTTTAATGTCTCTTTGGTTCATATGTTGTTTATGATTATTCGTGTTATATATTATTATATTGTGATGCTGTCCAAGCAGGGACTAACTCTGGTCTTCTGCCTTTCTGAATATTTAAATAAAATGGTTAGCAACTAGTTTTATTCTTTGACATTGGGAGTGAGTTCAGTCATCCTTAGAAACAAGAGGCCTGCGAGTATGTTAAGTTGTACTCGTCAATGCTTAACTTAGTCCCATGCCACCGTACGCTTAATGACTCAATTGTTCGGGTTCCCGTCTCATCTCTGAACATAGTAGTCATTAATCATGCATACTGCTAATTGAGCGCATGATCTAATAGGACGCTTGTCCTAAACGTTGATCTATGAAGCCTTGTTCTAATTTCCTAATGTTTTTCCTTCTGGCCAAGTGGTATTCATGATTTATAACTTGGTCCTTTTACCCAGTTTTCTTTCTATCTTCTTTTCAGGACTGTAACGTCTCGAATTTAAATTGGCAACCATTGTTACATCTAAAACCAAGTTAACTAGATTTTCTTTCTGTGAGGCTCTCTACTGATTACTTGTTTAGTCCTAAAGCAATCACTTTGGACTATTGGATCATCCGATTTGGCAGGAGAGAGGTGGACTCAGTCTGGTAATCCTGACATTGGGTCTCTTCTCACTTACTGCTCTCATTTAGCTGAAACCCTCATATCTTTCAGAACATGGGTATCACATTAGTTGGGAGTTCAGAATGGCTGTTAGCAGCTACTTCCTCGACCAGTTTCTCCAATGATAGTTTTATCATGTTGAGTGGAAGTTACCCAGTCTTGTCTTCCTTTTTTACTAGCGAGCGATTTGGTTTCTGAATTTGTGCTAGATATTTATTATGGTTTGCTTAAGGGTGGTTATAGGAGAACTACCTTCGTGCCTTGAAAGAAAAAAACAGAAAAAATGACACTTATATTGTTGAGGTGGAATCCAATTATAAAATTAATAAAAAGACACTCAGCTGCAAATGAATATTGCTAGTTTAAAAACTAATATTGAATTGGCAGTTTTCGAAAATTTTTATTTTACCGCGACGTGGTAAGAAATAATATAGTGATTATTGGATTAAGTATTAGTTGTTTTTTTGAACTTGAGCAGAGTGGGAAAGGTACAGACACGGAAATGATACTGATTATGGAGAAGGGACTATTTTTCGTTTGTGTGGTTAGATGAAGATCTTGAGGTTATTGAATCTCTCTACATATTAATATCTTTTAAGAACTAAATGTGATAATTTATGGGAGAACTATTTGTTTTAGGAGTATTTTGAAGTAGCTATTTGCCAGACACACGGTCTTAATATGTAATTGTCCTAGTTTCATCTGGTTAAATAATAATTGGTGAATCGCTAGTTAAAGAACACAAACCTTCTTTGAATCGCTCCCTCGTTTTCATGTTTGGTTTTGAAAAAGGTAAGTCAATATAAAAATTTGTCTTTGGAACACACCGCCATTCGGGTCTTGGGTGTCACTCTCAGTGCTGTTCCTTTCCAGGGTTTTTTTGTCTTTGGGATAAGTTGGTCGTCGAGAGACTTCTCTGAATCTGTTTGTTTTTTTGGGTCTACGCGAGTAACAGCTCGTTCTCGTTATGTTATTTAAATTGCACTTACTTGAGACAGCTTTGTGTTCAAACATGTACATGTCGGAGAATGGACTATTGTGGCACATTAATAATTGGGGGTTTCAAGCTTAGCATTAAGAACGAATTCTTTCATGATACTCTTTATCTTAATATTGATCTGATAACTAGTATTTATTATGGTGGGAATCGTAAAAGTTTCTCTCAAATTGGTAAATTTACTTCAACTCCAAATGAGTAAGGAGAGTGATCATGGGCGCTTTATATCTGATTATTCTTTGGCATATACGATAAGGTACCCTGGTAACATATTATATGGCTTCAGGAGTACTGCCTGTGATTTACCTGTTACATGTTACTATCTGTTCGTAGTTGGATGGCAGCTTCCTTTTATTTATTGTAACTATTTTATTTGTTCTGAGGTATACAGACCCTGGTTTATATTTTAGTCACATTACATACATTATGAATTTTCGAGGCTATTATTGTAATTCTCTTGTTTGGCATGTAGTTTTTAATTTGGGGTTTTAGAGTTATTTTAGTCATCATATTTATAATGTCTTACTTCCCAGTTTTTTACGAATTATAATGATTTGACTATGCTATATAGGCGACTTTTCATTCACTTGTATTTTAATAGTCTATTTTCAGCCACTATTCACTTTTTTTAATTATGGTGAACAATTTCCAGTAGCTCTGCTTGATATTAACTAGGATAATCCTACGCATAGAAGGGTGGGTTAGACAATATTATATTTTTTTGATAGAGAGAGTGAGTAGGAGAGGAGGGTTAGAGAGAGAGACGAGAGAGAGAGAGAGGAGAGAGAAGAAGAGAGAGTAGAGAGAGGAGAGACGATGAAGTAGTTGGAGAAGGAGTAAGAGAGATTTGAGTATGAGTGTATGAGATAGAGAAGTAGAAGAGTTTTGGGGGTGGGTGTGGGAGTGGGTAAGTGACCGGAGAGTGAGTGAGAGTAGTTTTGTGGGAAGAAGTAGGGAGTAGATGAAGAGTTTGAGGAGTCTGTAGTGCAGGGGGTGGGGTAGGGTATTGAAAGAGGGAAGGGTGAAAAGGAGAGGAGGAGGAGGGGAGAGGGTAGGTAGTTAATGACGATAATTGAGAAACGAGAGACAGAGAGATAAGCAGAGAGTAAGAGAGATGAGAGAATAGAGAGAGAGAGAAGAGAGAGAGAAGGTTAGATAATGAGAAGACAGACCGAGTTATGGAATGGAGTAGGTAGAGAGAGAGAGGAGAGTAGCATTGGAGAGAGAAGAGATGAATCTAGATGAGTGTTGGAGAGAGACTGTATGATGATGATGGATGTTAGCAGACTGAAGGAGCGAGATGTGAAAGACTCTCATGTAGAGTTTACACGTGGCAGAGATGAGATGATATGTATATGCACAGGAGATTAGACAGTATGTAGAGAGGCATTTGAGAGAAGGATGAGGAGAATGAGTCTGATTGATGTAGAAGATGAACGAGTTATGACAAGAAGACGGGATTAGTAGTAGTATGCGGATCATTGCCCCCAATTCCAGGTTTTGGATGATGATGTAGTAGACCGAGGTTTTTCCCATGAAGTGGGAATTGAGAGAGACTCAGAGATAGAGAAGTATGTGTATGAGAAGTATAAGAGAAGCCGTTAATTACAGGGGATACATGTTCTGTGAACTGGCGTTCTAACCAGCCACAACAGAAGTACCTGAGAGAGAGAGAGAAGAGGAAGAAAAGCTGAGGAGGAGAAGAGAGTAGGAGAGAATGCTAGGACGAGAGAGACAGAGAGAGAGATATGAGAGAGAAGAGAAGAGAGAGAACGAAAGTAGCATAAAAGAGCGAAAAAGAAATGAAAAGAAGGAAAGAGAGAGGAGCGTAAAATGAAAGAGAAAAATAGTGAGATAGAGAAAGAGAAAAAGAAGAAATAGAGGGTAGACAAGAGAAAGAGAGGCAAAACCGAGAGAGAGATAAGAGAGAGATGTCGCCCAGAAGAGAGAGAGAGGAGAGAGAGAGAGAGAGAGAGAGAGAGAGAGCACGAAGAGAAGAGATGTGTATGCATGATGCCACTGCATGAGTTCCATACCCTGAGTTCACATGAATTGCATAGGACCTGTGGTAGTAGAGATCCTGAGTTAGCCAGAGGCTAGTGAGGACTGGTTTTCGAGGTCTGAGCAACTGAGAGTTGTAGTATGGTTTGATGTATGACACGCATTTTTGATTCGGGCAGGAGGCGGTGAGGTTGGAGTTTATTGTTACTGCGCGGATTTCTGTAGTAGTAGGGCATGATGCTCTAGTGTTCGCTTTATTTGGATGTGGAGCTTGGGTTCCGGGTCGGCATACTCTTTGGGTAGACCCCTTGTTCGGGTAATTAAAGGTTGGGTATGTATGGTATTGATTAGTTGTATTGTTACTAGAGAGGAATGTAAAACTGTACATCACGAGGGCATTAGAATTGAAACGTTTATCTTGGCACGAATGAAGGGATATGGTTACGTTCTTGTTGCCCTGTTTAATGTATTATAATTATTATACCTTTTCACTCGTTTGTTTGTATGACTATTTTGTTTAAATCGATGACTACATATCTTGTAATTTATTTCGTGTATCTGTTAAATTGTGTATCGGGTCAAAGATTTTTGCCTTGGTGCACATTACATCATTCTTTAGGACCGTTTATTTGGTTAGTCTTTTTTTATTGATTTGTGAAACTCTTATGGGTTTAATGCAATTCGCGTCTTCTCATTTTGTATGGTACCCGATATTGTATGATTTACGCGATTGTGTCTCAGAATATATTTCTCATTGGTTCATAATTTCTCTTTCTAGTTAATATGTATTTCTCATGACTTAAAATTAGAAATAAGAAATAATAATTTGGTTTTCTGTTGCAACAGAGGATATTATTTATATTTATAAAGGGGATGAACAACTGTGAGGTTAACGGTATAATATTTCTGTTAAATATGCTTATTATATGGAGACTGTATTAAACTATAGTTTATATCATTATATTACTCATGATTTAGTTTATATTGTATACACGTATAATATGTGTATTTACATTTATATATATATATATATATATATATAGTATTATTGGTATTATGTTGTACGTCATGTATTTTTATTCGTTAATATACCATATGTACTAGGTATATAATTAGTTATAGTAGTAATATATATATACATTTATTATATTTTAGATCTACCTATATATACATCACTTATATTCTTTCAGTTCAAGTATATATAGCTATGTACTATTAGTTTTACTGATACTTTATTTATAACTATTATTAGTAACATTAGTACGACCTACCTATTATATTATATTGAGTATTTACATCGAAGTTATATATATAAGTATATATATTATTTATATATATTATATCGTCACTAATTATACTATTTTATCTCACAATATTGAGGAAAACGATTATTGATTATTAGCTTACATATTCGTGGATATATTATGGTTCTGATACTCAGTTGCATAGTTTTTTTCAATAAAGTACTTGTACTTGATTTTTACCATTGGCCTACTCACTTGTACAATATTCTAGAGTACAATGTACTCATGTTGTAACAATTTGTCTCTCACCTACGTGGATGTAATATCGCTGATCTTTGAGACGATATAATTGGTTTGGTAACCCTATCATAGGGAGTTTGAGTTGCCGAGTAGCCTAGTGTTGTTATTATGCCTACTTGCTGTCCGTCAATATTGGAGATGTACAGTTTTATGGCTATAGGCTATAGCCTTTATTGTGGTGTAATTAGGGATGTTTAAGTAGTTGGATTGTAATTAATGAGTATGTATCATTGGTATTTAGCCTTTGTTTTTACGTACATATGTTTTATTGCAGAGTTAATGGGCAGTTGAATTTAGTGTATGGATTTTCTGTGAGGTATCATGTTTCCTTGTCAAAAATATTTCTGGTTAATCATAAGCATATTTTACTTATATTAGATCATGGTTTATGTTATATATTATTATATTATGTATATTTTATTAGTATCATTTATTATTAGTTGTAGTTATATTGTAATTTAGTTATCGTATATATATATATATATATATATATTATATATATATATATATCACTACAGATAATTATTATTATGAGGAGTAATAATGTATATAATATAATAATATCCTATATATATATTATTTATTTTATTTAGTATGTATGTATTATAAATATTTACTAATAATTGCACTTCTCCAGATTATTTACTACCCTGAGTACATCCAATTATGATATTAATGTGGTGTGTGTGTGTGTAACATCTGTGTGTGTGTGTTAAGTAAATCTGTGTGTAACAGTAAATCTGTGTTGCCAGTTAATCAAATCTGTGTAGTGTAAGTAAATCTCGTGTTTGAGTGAATAATGTAAGGTCTATGGACAATGTATGTTCGATTAGTGAATGTGGTGTATAAGTACATAGGGAGATGTGTTGTGTGACCGCAGTGTATAAGTGTTAAATGAGGTCTCATGGGTAAAAGTAGGTCATAAGTGAATGGTGTATTAAGTTGTCATAGTGGAATGATGGTATAGTGTGTAACGCTGTATGTTGTGTGTTTGTGTGTCGTGTGTGTGTGTGCTGTTGTTGTTTGTGGTGTGTGTGTTCTAAATAATATAACAATAGGCAGGAAGTAAATAACACTAAATGATAATAAAAATAAGAATAAGTAAAGAATAATAAAAATAATAATTTAAGAAGATAAATAAAAATAATAATAAAATAAATAAAAGTATAAAAACAAAATTAAAAAACATAGATGTTAATAAATATATGAGTTTTAAAGCAGTAAAGCAGAAAAGTTAAAGCGCGGTAAAGCAGAAAGTTAAAGCAGTTTTAAAGCAGAAAGTTAAGCAACGTAAAAGCAGGAAAGTTTTTTAAAGCCGAGTAACATGAGTTGTTAAACAGTAAAGCAAGTTAAAACAAATGAGCATACTAGCCTCCGCCCCCCCCGCCTTGTGTGTAGGTCACACCATCTATTGATTTACTGATTTACTGCTTTAAGGTATGTAATTTAAGAATATGATGAGTAAGCGAGTAAACAATAGTGAGTTAAAGCGA
>JABUQX010112122.1:0-27500 GCA_015478945.1 Trachelipus rathkii | reverse complement strand
ATTTTTGTTGTCCTGCCGCACAGCCTTGACCCTCAGGACACTACTGGACCACCTAAACAATCAAATCCCCTCCATAAGTACATTGGAGCTTTCTGACCATGGTTCTCTGCCTTTCCTGGATGTTTTGGTCCAGGTGGAGTAGGGGGGACGTGTTAGCACTGATATATACCGAAACCCAACACATACGGATTCATATATCAACTGGTATTCCATACACACACGACCCACTAAGGTTGGGGTGGTCTCATCACCGATTCTTAGCCTACCGGCATTGTACAGTACCTGAAAACGAAAGGACGCACAGTGCGCCCAACAATACAGGATACCTTCGCCGCCATTACTTATCCAGTTACATTTTCCACCGAGCATCATCCCAGGACCAGAAGGACACTTTCTCAGGGGGAGGGGAACCCATATGAGGCAGGTGTTTCCTTAACATCCACGGGATAACCATCACGTAAGTATTAGAGCATTTTGAGAACCGATGTTGCCGCCGCAGAGTCCCGCCCAGCCAGAACCTACTGAGCATTTTTGGCACCGTAATTCTTGGCGAATACTCAGCTACCTTCAGGGTGTTTTTTATTTACTTAATTTTATTTGTTTTGTTTATTGTTTTATTTTTTTATTTTTTTTGTTTATTTTAGATTTTAATTATTTTAGTTTTTTTTAATTTATTTTTTTTATTTTTTTTTTCGCGATTTCCCGCCCCCCCATTCAAGGGGGGCGTCGGAGTTCACACAAACGCCGTGTTTCGGGCTTAACCGCAAGCCCGCCGAACCGGCGCCGAACGACCAGCACGCACCGCACCGCACCGACCCCACATGCACAAGGCCGACCGTTTTTTTCGCTGCTTTCGCATCCTCGTTATTTTATAACTCAGGAATCGATTTTAATATCGACACATGCATCCATAGACCACATACACTCCCCTTATACACAACACAACCCTCATCAGTCCAGTCCGTTTCCCTTCCTACCCCTGTCTCAGTCACCAATCTCTATACCCAATTCCATGTCACCGGACTGCTTTATCCAGTCTGTGGCTCTCCGAAGGAGTATTCCCAGATCCCCTATACCATAAATTTCATTGAATCTATTTTCCAAATTTGCCTGCTTCACTATATATATATAAATATATATAATATATATATATATATAAATATATATTATATATATATATTAATATACTCAAGGAATTAATTAATATTCATATATATATTAATCGAAATCTTTATTTAATATATATATATATATCATATATAACTAGAGTAATATATACAGTGTTAATACTATAATATTATATATCTATATATATATATATAAATATATATACAACTATATATTATATATATATAGTATAGATAGTCTGCTCTTGACTCGTGTGGAAGAGAGGTCAATGCTAGATCAAGGAATCCTGAACGCCCTCCTGCGACGCTTCTTTAAGGAATGCGTTCCCGCAGCATGTCATTTTATACTACTACTTAGTATCGCGTTTGCGCAAATTAGATCATCGCCATAACATCTTCAATCTTCTGATGCGACATATGCGATCCCCCCACAAGACAATGAACAAAGGACATTTGGGAATTTAAAAAATGTGACCTATACCATCCACCTAACCGCAACTGGAACTCGACCGTAGCCTTCTTAAGGAAGTGGTATATGATGCTAACTAATTTGGGCTCCGTGGGAATCCGCCTTGAACATAAAAGCAAAATTTAGTTGTATATAAATCATTTTTCTGCCGACAAAAAATTTGGCGGAAATAAAGCCACTTAAGCCGAAAGCTAACTTCTTATCTAAACTTCCTCTTTATCCATTACATCTATTTAATGGACCTATATACTCATATAATATATATATATTAATAATAACTATATAGATATATATATATTAGGATATAGATTTAAAACATATTTTAGCTATTATTTAATAGACCTAATACTATTTAAATTTATCAAATATATTTATGAGAAACAAAAAGTAATTATATATTTTGGTATTGATACTATATATATTACAACGAAAGAGAGAAGATCGAGAGAGAGAGAGAGAGAGATGATGAGACGAAGAAGACGAGAGAAGATATTCCAATGCGAGAAAGAGATCAGATAACGATGACAATTCTTTTAATTATTGCATGTATTTTCGACATTGACCTTGCGGATACCCTTATACCACCATAACCACCTAGACCTAAACCTGCACCTAAAGCCGAACCGTACTAGCCTAACCTAAACCTAAACCTACTTAACCCAAGTAGACATAGATCTAACAGGAACCTAAACCTAACCAGACCTATGACGAACAAGGTACAACAACTTTAGCAGACCTAAAGTAAAGTCTTTGAATCGAATTTTTATTCCTCGCAAAAGAATTTGGAAATAACTGATGCCTTAGTCTTTGGTAGGTATCTGTAGCTAAATCGAGGTCATTGTGGAACTGACCTGTTAATGGATCTATCTAACTTATTTGTCCAATCCCCGGTTTTGCACACCACACACGCACACACCACACACACAAACACACACACACACACGCCACGCAGCAACCTACTACACACCACTACACACGATCGACGACACTCACACACCCACACATCGCACAACACACACACACACAGCTGTGTGGTGTGATATAATACACATACACAACTTATACATTAGTACTAGTCACCCACACACAACAGACACACAACACACACACACACATTCACTATGACACTTTGATTGTTTGACATAACACATTGTCGACGTCATGACACTGTATACACACATTTCCTTATGACACTTAATTCTAGACCCATAGACATTCACATTCTACCACTATATACACAGCGGTCACAAACCATCACACAGGCACCACATACTAGCAGTCAACCCACTTTAACACTCGTTATACCACACATCAGACTATGACACTTGACATTCTATATCCCCGTAGACACCTACCATTTACAGCTGTTATACACAAAGCAGGTCACAACACACACCACGACACACACATACACACACCCACTTACACTTATACACACATTCACTATACACTTACACTTCACCATAGACATTGACACTTTACATTTACACTTTGATTTTTATTTAATGTTGTTCGATGGGTAGTGTACTACACCATTACATACACACGACCCAACCCTTGCGTCTTCCAATGGTCAATTTTAGCCCATCCTAATTTTTAGGCACTTTAAACATTTTTATTAAAAACATTACTTTACAGACCTTAAAGCAGTAACATCATAAATCAATAGAGGTGTATAACTAACACCTAGGGGGATTAGTAAATTTTTGCTTTTTGGGTTTTTTTTTTTTTTACTGCTTTTTACTGCTTTTACTGCATTTTACTGTTTAATCTATATGTTTTACTGCTTTAACTCCATTATATTTATTAACACTACATACCTGCAAAGCAGTAAATCAGTAAATCAATAAGACATGCCCCTAGCATCCCTGCAACAGTGTGAATAATAGTCTTTACTGTTTTACTGCTTATAATCATGTTTTACTGTTTTAACTATATGTTGACTGCTTTTACTCAGCATATTATATTAACATTGACCCATACCTTAAAGCAGAAATCAGTAAATCAATAGAGGTGGTTACCTACACGTAGGGGGTAGTATGGCTTTTGTTTTATGTTTACTGCTTTAATCAATTTTCTACTGCTATTAACTTCATGTTTTAACTGCTTTAACTCATATGTTTTACGGCTTTAACTCACATATTTATTAAAAATACATACCTTTAAGCAGTAAATCAGTTAATCACAATAGAGATGTGACCTAACACCAAGGGGGGGGGGAGGATTAGTATGCTTTTGTTTTACTTGCTTCTACTGCTTGTAACTCATGTTTTTACTGCTTTACTTCTGCTTTAACTGCTTTTAACTCATGTGTTACTGCTTTAACTTTCTGCTTTTACTGGCTTTTAACATTTCTGCTTTACGTGCCTTGTAACTCATACATTTATTGGAACATTATGTTTTTTATTTTGTTTAATACTTTTTGATTTTTTTATTATTATTTTCTATTTATTTTTTTTCTTATTTTTATTCTGTTTTTAGATTGATTTGTTCTTCTTCGTCGTATCGACTTCAGGCCAATGTTATTATTATTTAGAAAAACCACACACAACACACACACACACACACACAACACCGACACACACACACCAAACACACAATAGCACTTACACAATACAACATGCCCACTATGACAACTTATAGCACACATTCACTATGACACTTACAATTTACCCATAGACACTTACATTTTACACTTATACACATGCGGTCCACACACACAATTCACTATGAACTTATACACACATTCACGAGACACATACATTTGTCCATAGACACTTACATGTTACACTTACACTCACACACAGATTACTTACACTCACACAGATTTTACTATACACTCACCAACAGATGTACTTACACAGCAAATTTACTGTCTACAAACTTGACACAGATTTACCACACACAACACACAGACACACCACACACACATACACACCCACGCACACTCACTGACACATATAACGTACACTCACTACACAATATACGTGTAAATTTATTTAAAACATTTTATGTTTTAGATTTCTAAAACACGTATATATTATTCACCCACTATTAACTAAAATTATTTCAAGTTTCTTAAAACTTCTATAATAATCAATCATTATCTTTTAGCAAAGAATTTATTATTACACTGTTTAATACTTTATAAATGTTATAACTCATCAAAGTTTTAAAATAACTTTTACTAAAATTTTATAAATTTATGAAAAAAAAACATATATTGTTACGCTACCGTTAAGCCAATAAATCCAGTAAATCAGGTGTGTTTGGTGTGGGTTACAGGCCAGCCCCTAGACACCCTCTTACATCAAGCTATGCCACGTTTTGTTCTATTTAACTTACTGCTTACATCATCTTTAGCCATGTTAATAAAAGTATAAAATAACAAAAATAGTCTCTCTGCTAACATAACATGTATTTGATTAAAATCATTCTAAGTTTGTTATTCAAAATAACAATTATTCACTTACATTTATATAATTCACTCGTGTTAACTAAATATTTCAAAGTCTTTTTAAAAATTCGGGTTTTCTTTATTATACATTATTATTATTATTGTTACATTGACAATCCATCACGAGGAAACACAACAACCCGGCCACTCCTTTATAGAGTCATGAAACTTACGTAAAATGTTTGAAATAAACTGTAAGCCTAAAATTAGAATAATCCTTTTTGTAACCGAGGCGATTTAAGCCTAACCAAATTCCAGGTCAAAATATATTTCAAAACTGCCTTTTTTGTCAAATGTGGGTTGCCAATAACTACGTTAGGCCATAATTTAGGCCTAAATTTTAGGATAAGCCGTTTTTGTGACGGGCTAACTGTTTTAAGCCTAATACCAAGTCAAAAGGTAATTCCCGTATAGACAATAATCCATTGTTATTATTATTTTTATAAATAGATTTTTCCAACTGAAAACATTGCTGGATCGGAAAGATCCTTTAAGCAGGTAAAAAGGAAATGTTTCCTTACTTGTGATTGGGGAGGGTAATCCTTCATGCTCTATATGACTCGTATGTGATATGGTCGATGAATTATTATCGTCTTTGAAATGTAACGTTGTTTCATTTAAAACTTGTATCTTGAGAGGTGCTTTTATTATCTTAGACCCAAACTCATTTAAATTCATAGTCATTTTAGCTGTTACAGCGGTGCACAAGGTATCTGATTTGTATTAAAAGTGTTTATTTTTATGAGTGTATATCATATTTATAATAAAGACTTACATTGAGGAATAATTATTAATTTCACTAGAATAGCTAATAATTAATTCACTAGTTCATAAGCTACCCACCAGGGCTCAGCATGAGCCCCACCGGCAAAGCCGCGTACCCGCGCGCCGCGTGCGCCCGCAGGCGCAATATTCCGCGTTTTCCCGCCCCCGAACCCCTCGCAGGGCGCAATATTTCCGCGCGAAATGAAATACCTATATATATATCTGATATAATATTATATATAATGATAATATATATTATTATGATATATATTATATATATATATATATTATAATATACATTATATATATTATAGTATAATATATATATAATATATATATATATATATATTGCTGTGCTGTGGATGTAGGTGTGAGTGTAAGTGGCTATGTGTTTTGCATATGCGTGAATAAGAGATATAGCTGTATTGGGTATAAGTGTAAGGTGTTAAGTTTCATCATGTAAAGTGTAACTGATTATTAAGATAACAGTTACAGCTCTTACCCATAGAAAACTGTACACTTACACTTCAACCACACGTACACTATATCTCTTATTCACGCATATGCAAATACACATAGACACTTACACCTCCACACCACCCCCACTAACACACAATTATAATATATAATTATTATATAAATAATATATATATAATAATATATATATATATATAGATATATAATATAATATATATTATTAATCTTAATATATATATATATAACTCTATATATATTTATATAATATATATATATATATATATATATACATTAGTATAATATATATTTCATTCGCGCGGAAATATTCGCTGCGGGCGCCCGGCGGCCGGGGGAACGCTGGGAAATATTGCGCCTGCAGGGCG
Source organism: Trachelipus rathkii (assembly GCA_015478945.1). Lineage (NCBI taxonomy): Eukaryota > Metazoa > Arthropoda > Malacostraca > Isopoda > Trachelipodidae > Trachelipus > Trachelipus rathkii. Next base: position 20,822 of record JABUQX010112122.1, on the reverse strand, counting down.
CAGCGCGGCGGGCGGGGGTTGGCTTGCCTTGCGGGTGGGGCTCATTACTGAGCCTGGTGTTGCTTATGAAATAGTGAACTTAAATTATTATCTATCTAGTGAAATTAATAATTATTCCTCAATGTAAGTATTTATTGTAAATATGATATACACTTAGTAAAAATAAACGACTTTTAATACAAATCAGATTACTTGTGCACCGCTTAAACAGCTAAAATGAATATGATTTTAAAATGAGGTTTGGTGTCTAAACATAATAAAGACACACCAACCCTGCTCCAAATACAAGTTTGCAAAAGAACAACGTTAATTTTCAAAGACGTAAAATATTCTGCGACCAATCCATACGAGTCCATATAGAATTAAGGCATTACCGCCTACCAATCACAAGTAAGGAAAAAAACATTTCCTTTTATAAGATGCTTAAAGGATCTTCCGATCCAGCATGTTTCAGTTTGAAATATATTGTATAAAAATAATAAATAACAATGATTCTTGTCTTTACTGGAATTACTTTCTGACCTGGTATTAGGTTTAAATTAGCCCGTCTACAAAAAGGCCTATCCTAAATTAGGCCTAAATTTAGGCCTACGTAGTTATTGCACCACATTACAGAAAAAAGGTCAGTTGAAATATATTTTGACCTGGAATTATGGCTTAAATCGCCTCGGGTTACAAAAAGGATTATCCTAAATTTAGACCTAAGGTAGTTATTTCAACACAATTTACAGAGAGAGGTCAGTTTCGTACCTGTAAGGAGTGCGGGTTGTTGTAGTTTTCTCGTGCATGGATTGTCAATGTACATAGATAATTAATAATAATAATTAAGAGAAAACCCGAATTTCTTTGAAAAAAACTTTGAACATGATTTGAGGTTAACATCGAGTGAATACATATAAATGTAAGTGAAATAATTGTTTATTTTAAATAAAAAAACTTAGACATGATTTTAATAAAAATACATGTTATGTAGCAGAGGAAGAACTTATTTGTTATGTTATACTACTTTTACATGGCTAAAGATGATGTAAAAGCAGTTAAAGTCAATAGAACAAAACGTGTCATAGCTTGATGTGTAGAGGGGTGTTAGGGGCTGGCCTTACTGATTTACTGATTGATTGCATTCTGTTTAAAATATTATGTTTTTAATAAATTCATATAAAAATTTTAGTAAAAAGCAAAATATTTAAAACTTGATAGTTGTAAAATTTATAAACAAAAAGATTAACAGTTAATAATAAATTCTTGTTCAAAGATAATGATTGAGTTATTATAGAAGTTTAAGAACTTGGAAAGTAGTTAAATTTAAGCTTGAGATGATCATAATATTTAGAGTTGTAATAAATATAAAAACATTAAAAATGGTTTTAATAAATTATACGTTATATGTGTAAGTGAGTGTGCAGGGTGTGTATGTGTGTGTGTGTGCGTGTGTGTGTGTGTGTGTGTGTGTGTGTGTGTGTGTGTGTGTGTGTGTGCAGGTGTAAGTAAATCTGTGTGTAAATGTGTGTGAAAGTGTAAGTAAATCTGGTGTGAGTGTAAGTAATCTGTGTGTGAGTGTAAGTGTAAATGTAATTGTCTATGGAACCAAATGTATCGTTCATACGTGAATGTGGTGTTTAAGTATCAAGTGAATGTGATGTGTACCGGCATGTGTATAAGTGTAATGATAAGTCATCTATGGGTAAAATGTAAGTGTATAGTGAATGTGTGTATAAGTGTCATAGATGAATTGTGTATAATATGCGTTAGTGAGTGTTGCTAATTTTGTGTTGGGTGTGTGTGTGTGGTGTGTGTGTGGGTGTGTGTGTGTTCTAAATAATAATAACAATAGGCATGAAGTAAATAACACTAAAGTATAATAAAAATAAAATAATAAAAATAAATAAACAATTTAAATAATAAAAATTAAATTAAAAAATAATAATAACAATAAGATAAAAAAGTATTAAAACAAAATAAAAACATAATGTTACATAAATATATGAGTTAAGCAGTAAGCAGAAAAAAAGGTTAAAAGCAGTAAAGCAGAAAGATAAAGCAGTAAAGCAGAAAGTTAAAAGCAGTAAAAGCAGAACAGTTAAGAGCGAAGATATTAAACATGAGATTATAAGCAGGAAAAGCAGAAAACAAAAGCAACTTAATCCCTCGCCCCCCTGGGTTAGTTCAACACCTACTATTGAATTACTGATTTATGCTTCTAGAAGGTGATGATAATCGTTAATGAATATGCTGAGTTAAAGCAGATAAAAAATATGGAGTAGAGACAGGTAGAAACATAGAGTTAAGGCAGAGGAGATAAAAATCATGCAGTATTAAAGTGCAGTAATAACTCGGTGGAAACCAAAAGACGACCATATGAATGCCACACCCGTAGGCGTAGTTGACCGGTACATCACCCTTCCTTCATCTTTAACTGTATTTTACTGCTTTAAGTATGCAATGTCAGCTTAAATCTTGTTGAGAATTAAAAGCTCTCCAGATAAAACATATAAGTCTAAACAGTAAAACATTCATGTTAAAGGTCGCTCATGTGTGAACATCCCTCGATCTAAAAGCAAAAAGCATACGAATCCCCTAGTGTGGTAGTAATTACTGCTACTTGATTACTAGTATTTCTGACTGCTCTTAGGGAACTGTAATGTTAATAAAATATGTGAGTAAAGCAGATAACACAGGCAATATAGTCATCAGTAGAAACATGTCTCTGGCAAAAGTATAACACAGCTTAACAAAACATACGACCCCTTCTACTAAAATAATAGGAACAAGGGAGTCACAATCATATAATCCCCTAGGGTTAGAAGTGAGAACACCCTAAAAATATTAATTTACGATTTATAGCATAGTCGTAAATTTGTCTGTTAATAGTATTATGTTATTTGTTAAAGATAACAAATGTTTTAATTGGTTCATAAAATTATATAGTTGTTTCGTGAATTGAACCATGAGTAATACAGGCAAAAGAGATCATATTGGATGGGGATAGTTATTAAATGTAGTGGGTGGGTATAAGTGTTAATATAAATATTCTTGAGGAGTCTCAAGAAGGTCTCTCTACCTATGTGCGACTACTCACACTTGACAATAGTGGAACTCCGTATAAAGTGTTAATATGATGTAGGTGATATGTGTATGTGTATTAGTGATAGTGTTTGATTTGTGACCGCTTAGTGTATAAGTTGTAAATTAATGTATATCTTAGTAGGTAAATGCTATAAGTTATCAGTAGTGATATGTAGGTTATTAAGTTATAAGTGGGATATAGTTATATATGTTTGTGTATTGTGTTGTATGTGTATGTGTTATTTTGAACCGCTTGTGTATAAGTATGTAAATGTATAATGATTGTCTATAATAATAGTATAAGTAAAAAGATACCTTATATATATAGTTGATACAAGTAGTGTGAAGGTGTATATTGTATAAGTTTCTAATAAGTGAGTGAGTGATTGATGTATTAAGTTAGTATTCATTAATAGAAGGTGTGTGTGATGTGTGATTGATATATAATTAAATAATTTGAGTGTTGTTGAATGTTGTGTGTGATGATATTATTATAAGTTATATGTGAGAATGTGATTAAGGTATTAAGATGTTGTCGTGTGGGTGTTTGAGTGGGTGTAGTTAGGATTGTATAATTGAAATTCTAGTGTGAAAAAGATGTATTCAACGAGTTGTAGAATGATGCTTTTAGTGGTGTATGTGTGTAGAGAAATTTAATTGATGCTATGCTAGTAGTATTGCGTGTGTGCTGTGTGTGTAGAATAATATAGACAATTAGTAATGGGAGAATAGTTGGGTATGTGTTGCACTAGTGAATTTGGAAAATAAGTTACGAGATTAGTCCAATACAGGTCAAGAGCTCCTACAATGACCTCATGCGTTAGCACAGATCGCCTACAAAGACGTAGCATCAGTTAACCGAGTTGAGCTCAAGGCAGAAGGGCGAGCTAGCTTGCGGAGGCCTGAAAACTATGATTAGGTGATTAGCTAGGTATAGGTGTACGCTCGGCGATTAGGTTAGGTTAGTAGGTTAGGTTAGGCTAGGTTTAGTTGGTTAGGTTAGGTAGGTTATCTTAGGTAAGCAGGTTAGGTGCAGGTCTGTAAGAATGCGGAATGCATAGTTCTGTTGTTTTGGTCTATCGTATAGGCTATCTCTCTTAGCATAAGGAAACTGCAGAATCCGGGCAAGGTCAAAGATCGAGAATATCATGGTCAAATCAATGATTTGAGCATAGTGAGACTATTCATTAACTAGTCCTCTTCTCATCTCTCTATACTCTCTCTTCTATACTATCCTCTCTCTCTTCTCAATCTCTCCTATCTCTCTCTCTCTATCTCGCTCTCTCTCTCTCTCTTTCATCTCTCTCTCTCTCATCCTTCTCTCTCTCTCTCCTCTACTCTCTCTCATCTCTCCGCTTGTATATATATATATAGTATATATATATATATATTATATATCATATATGATATGATATATTATATTATAATATATATATATATTAATACGATATATTAATAATATTAATATATATATATAATATTACTTAATAATATATATATTATATTATAATATATATAATATATATATATTAATATTTATATATTATATATATAATATAAATTGAGTCATATATATATAAAATGCAAAATTGACAACAGTTCCTTTATTTAAATTTTATGAAAAGTAGGAAATGGCATATTACCAGAATTTTGTATGCAAAAATATGATTTATAAGATATAAGTAAACTTTTGTTTATATATAAAGGCATCATAACGCTAGCCAATTAGTTATAATATATAGTCAATATTACATACGTCCTTAGATGGCTACGGGATTAGGGTTCACAAGATTAATCGGTAGTGACTATTATTAACTTAGGGCGTACATGTTTAACCACCATTCCCTTTGTTTCTACTTGTCGTATAAATAGGATGATCGAGCACTAGTATAGTATGAAGAAGTAGCTTTCTAGCGCACGTGTCTCAATCGGCAAATCGTATTTCCATCATCAGCGTTGTCAAGAATGCGCACAACGCATGACTAATGTTATAGCTATCAAATATTGACAAATGTGACGACCATCCTTAAAGAAAGAGCACCCATGAATTTACATGTAATATCATGTTGAAACTTCTCACAGAAAGAGTACAAGCAGAACTTTTCTATATATAAATAAATATATACTAATACTATTGAATTATATATTTAAGAGTCAAAATTATTATATTATACTGATAAAGTATGAAAATCTAAGGATAATGATACCCAATATTATATTTTTTGTAGATTGGAATCCAAAACATTCATACAGGATTTTAATTCTATTAGAATAATAAAATGTCAGTATAAAATGCCATTTAACTATATTTAATATTATATTTATTATATATATGAAGGCAAATTTGAAAATAGATACAATAGAAAACTATGGTATAGGGGATTGGAAAGACCTCCTGGAGAGCACAAACAGATAAAGCAGTCACGGTCAATGGATCGTGGTAGGAGGGATGGGCTGGGATGCCGTAGAGAGTAGAGGAAAACTGGATGATGAAGGGAAGTTGGTATAAAGGGGGAGGTCACGTGGCTATGGATGCATTTGTTGCATAATTAACATAATAATACATGAGTTAATATGAATAAAACTCTAAGGAATGCGAAACAGCGAAAAGACATCGGCGCACTTGATTATTACAATAGCGGATGCTCGGTATTTGACGGATGTGGCACGGCGTGTTGACCTTCGTCGCTCGGTCGGCGCTCTCCGCGGGCGATCTTGCGGTTAATTAGTGAATCGGCGTGGTGAACTCTCCCCCTCCTCCATTAAGGGGGATAGCTAGAATCCAGTCTCGAAAAAAAATAAAAAAAATAATAAATAATACAAAATAAAAATCCACATATATATATAAAAATATCACAATAAAAAAAAAGTGAAAGAACAAATAAATAATAAAAAGTAATAATAAATATATAAAATACACCTAATGAAGGTAGCTGAAGTATTCCAAAAATTACCTATTAGCACACTGCCAAAAATAACCTCAGTATTCTCTAGTGTAGCGGCTCTTCTTGTGGTTAGCATCTCCCTCTTTACTCATTTGTCACGAAATTAAACTCACGAGCGATTTGGTACATAATAAAAAATTTCCTACTACCTTTAGAAAACTGTGCTTTTAGGGGCATAATTAATTGGATGGTGATTTTTCTTTAGCACTCTGTGAAGAGTGTTGTCAAGTCTGAGGAGAGGTTACAATGGCACCATACTGAGTTCACATAGTTGGCTCAGCCATTCCCTCTTGAGTACATTATCAAATATTGAGAGCAAACAGTGCCAATCACTTAACATAGTGCGGGAAACAATCGACTTAAACGATACGCATGTATACAAAGCGTTTCTTATTACCAACATAAAAACGCACTCTCACACAGTAAGATCCGATCTCAGCTTTTTATTACAAGACATATGTCTTCACTCTTCCTTGAGTAAGATACGAACTCGTCATAATTTCTTTTACTAAGTTCAATTCCTTAAAACTCAATCGCAAACTTAACATGGAAAGCGTCGCATCTTCAATTGCCAAGGGAGAGTACCTTCATGCGCGAACACTATGTGCACCAGGAAGGGCGATAAGTGTAAATTTCATATTTATAACAACACTTTATAATACAATATTTCTGAATTTTTAACTGGACAAAAAATGGCAATCATGGCAAGAAAAAAATAAAGCTTCACCATCCAACTAGATCTCCCAAATATTGACTAAGTGTTCGCTTCAATTTTCTACGATTCTTCATATACGATTGAACAAGTGCAACCCAAGCACAGAAGAGCGTTCGTTCTTGGTTTGTAAAAAATATTGGTTGGTCTGTCATGTAACTGCTCTAATCAAGGAAGTCATACGGGAAGGGTTCCTTTGCAACTTAAGTGAGTACTCCCAGTGGTAACGGATTATTTCTTTTTTTTTAACAATAACATGTATGAGCGCGAGAGTCAAACTTAAGCCAACTTTGAAAATATCTCTCTTAGCTAATTGGTTCTAATGCATCACTCTTTAATGTGACCAACCCCTATATGTCTATACTCAAATTTTACATTATACCTAAGTACATTATTGAAAAAGTATATATAATACTTTGGTATATTAAACAAGAAATTATATATGATCTCTACATCTAACTACCTATTATAGAAAACCATAGTTATTCTAATTTATATAAAAAATAAATTTCATGGGAGCTAGATAACATGCGAGATATTAACTTAATACTTTTTATATCCAAATAAAGTAAAGAAAATAGATATAAAAATTATATCTACTACCTTTTTATATATTTTTTATTATTATAATAATTCTCAATTAATTTTTAAATAATATATATTAAATTTTATACACTTACTTAATTTTGATTTTGAATTTTGTATAATGGCTACTATACATTAATCCTATATATATATTACTATATTTATAATATAGAGTTTATTTATAATTATATTATCAGTTAATTAAAAAAAAAATCGGATGTTAATATATATTATTATCCATTTAATAAATTATTTTGATCGTAAAAAGACTTTTTTTACGAGGTCTAAAGGTTTTTTACTATAATATTTACATTATTATTAATATGAATACTAATAAGTCACATATTATATATATATATAGATATTATAGTATATTATATAATTAATATAATAGTATATTGTCATTAAATCTATACAAAGTATTAAAACTAACTATATTAATATATATATAGTATATTAGAGAGTACCTTATACATCTGTATAGTTTTACTTTAATTAATTTACCTATGACTTCTATGCTAATTGAGAATTGAAGATTTTTCTATAAAATTTATTTTTTATTAAGTAATAATTGTTATACCTCCGTAATTATGTTCATTAGAGTCATATTATAATAATATATTATATAATATAGTTATTTTTTTTGATGATAATATATTATTCATTAGTTCATATTTATGACCAAACCTTCAATTTAGTACACGACATTTATCGTACAAGATATTTATTATCGTACACAACATTCATTACTATATTATAATAAATACCGTTTCATATATATAATATATATTATTGAACAGATTAATTATATTTTCCGAATAACAGAAGTTTCAGTTTAATATTTATTATATTAATCAATATATATATAATATATTATATAAAACTTACAAGTTATATACAATTACCGTTTATTATATTATTCTTATATGAATATTTATATATATATTATTTATATATATTATTATAAATATATAATAATTATTAGATAATTACTATATAAATATTAGTATTATATGAGTGTTGTTGGTACCTTTGTCTAATGATATAGTAGAGACTATGCGTCTGGAATAAGAGGTATATCTATACCTAAGCGCAAGATGTTCAGACTATCCCTCCCTTTTGCAGTGCATGTGACAATTCTTAGTAGTGTCTTTGTCTCCACGAGAGTGATGAGAAAGTAATTAAAATAGAAGTGTAGTAAAATATAGATCGTTATTAGAGAGTGTATTGTACAAGACGGAAACTAGTCATGAGAGAGTCTATGGAATACTGTCCAGATGGTATTTGTGGATGTGGAGTACATAGGCATTGGATGTCGTTGAGTTGTTAAGCTGTTTGACATAAGCTCAGATGAGATGGGTTGCATGGAATGTCGACGGCTCTGCAGGCTACCCTCGAGAATACAAGGGGGCTGTCCTGGACGACTCTCTTTATTTTTCGGAATATTGATACTATTTTTTATCTTCTTACCTTGTCTGATCTACGACCTGCTTTAGCTACACTTTACCATCTGCTAGTCTTGTGCGATGAGAAGAGCGTGTGATGAGCGAACAAGAATCGATGACTTTACATTTCAGTTGACTTATCGCTATATGGAAATAGTTAAATTTTTTCACATATGAGATAGGATTACGACGTAAGCAGCAGAAGCTACAATTCTTAATTCATTATATATATATAAGTATCCTGAAAAGTACGCGCCCTTATATGGTTGAATTCTACAATATACTTCCTTCAATTGCTATAGCTTAATTAGATAGTTTTATGTCTATAACTATTACATGGCTTTTGTTTAGTTTATTACACGGTTATTATGATTACAATGTACTGTATATATCAATGTTGCCGTTTAATAATAATATCCTTTAACACTATTTATTATTATTATTATACTACAATTCTAATACCATACTACAACCTACTAAGATATATTTGTAGATTAGCCTTATTATTAATATCTCACTAACACATTTATTAACTATACCTATATACACCTATTTTCCCTGATATTTTATTATATACTTGAAATTTGGCTGACTTCTGGTCCAACTAATTTTAAATTATAGTTACTAATTAGTGTAAATTTAAATTAAAAAAAATTTAAAAATTAAGCTAAAAAAGTTTGTAATTTACTATAAGTTCATATGATAATATGAAAAATCATTGGAGGATGTCTGAGAGTAATATACTTGGTCACTATTATCGGTGAGTTTATGTAGATATTTTTTACTTGAAATAGTTGTATTATATAAAAAATAAATTTTATTCGAGCTTTTAATTATGATATTTATGTAAATAAATAATTAATGATTAGACATATAGTTTGAATCTTATTAATATTTAGCTTTTATATTTGTTATAGCTTAATCTTAAGGTTATTTTACTGATGTGAGAGCGGACGTTTTATTTCTCTAATTATGATCGCCTCCTGTGTAAATATGTTAGGAATCACTTATGTATATTGATTATTGATTATAGGATAATTAAATATATTTAATATAATTAATATATCGTAATATATTAATTAAACATATTCTCAAGATATTTTAATAATATTTAGCTAAATTATTAAAATATTAAAAATAATATTATTACATTTATATTAAATAAATTTTATATAAAATAATATTATTGTAATAATAAGTATTAATACTATATATATATATAGGGCTGCAGCCAGAAATTTAGTTCTTAACTTATTAAATTATTCGTTTCTAACCTATTATGAAAGTTACATAAATATATCTTAAAATATTTTAATTGAGGAGTTTTTTTTCATTTTTATTTTAATTTATTTTATATATATGTTTATTTTTGATATAGTTGTGCTGCTGCTTCTCTTCATTTTCGCATGTCCGTACACGGGTGTGAATATTTCACAATTTAAATAGATATTATTAAATATTATATGTATGTGAAGCGTGATCATTCCGTATGATAATATAATAAGAACTACATGTTTGGTCAAAAGTATTAATAATGTAAATAGCTAAAATAATGAATGTTGGATTTAACTGATACCCTAACATAAAATAAGGAATAAGAAAGTTAATACGTATTACCCACAAGACATACTAATAATTTGCAGAGAGAAAATTTATTATAGTGATTTTAAACCTAACCTAAAGGCCGGGACTTGTCTCAATACGTCTGTGAGAGGTGCGAACTCCCTTCTGATTTACTGCCACATCTTCTCCTTCCTCTCTTCCTGGTTTTATTCTTATGAGAAAATGTAATTTCTTGAGCCTTTGGCTCATGGTGTGTTATCTCAAAAAGATAAAAAAAGAACTACTTAACTAAATTAAAATAATAAGTGACTTGAAATGAAAGTTATTTAAGAATCATAGAAAAGAGGAATGGAATTTTACTCTAACAAGCTAGATAAGACAATAATTAAGTTATTGTGATCAAACTACACACAGTTATATTATATATTGTAATATTTTATAATTACAAAAAAATAGAAAAGGGAAATAAATTACAGTTAAAATATACTAATTTAATGTTTTACTTAGTATTAATAAAAAATCTCATATGGGAACAGACTACAAATAAAGTATCTGTTTATCTAGATCAATAATAGATTAATATGTATATAAACAAAATAGAAAATAAAAACAATAAAATTTCCCTTCATTAATGTATAACCTCTGTATAAATAATAAACTCCAGTATAGTAGTATAAAGAATATTATTATATTAGGTGATGTCTGAATCAAAACTATTTACTATTGAAGTAAGTGATGTAAGATTGATACTAGCTCTGATATATATTTGAAACATGGTAAATTTTTTACTAGTATTTTTCATCTTATTTTTTTCTTAATGATATTAGAAGTTTAATTTCCTTTGTCCTTAATTCTACCTATTTCTATGTAACTACATTTATACTTGAAGCATTCTCGGAAACCATTGTTGTTCCTCTAGTTTCCATGTGACACAGAAAACTCGCAAGGTAAATTTATTATATAATAGTTATATATTTCCGGCCTAGGAAACCGGTAGTAATATCATTTCCGAGTTATTAACTCATTTGAAAATAAAAAAATAGTTCACTGGGTACTCAGGAAATGATTTCCTCGTGACTACGAGTAAGACTACAGTATAAAATCATTTTTTCGACTTCATAGCTAACACTCTATATCATTATACAATTAAGCTGTAATACTAGTTTTACCAGTAAAGCCCGACTTTCATAGCTCCGGTAATAGGCTGATCATATATATAGAACACCCAAGTCTCACATAACATGTACTATCATATTTATTTCAACATACTAGGTGAGAATTTATCAAATGCGATCCATTACAAGTTGGCTTATTGCGCACCTTCGACAGGCACCCGTCTAAAATTTTTATACACTAGTACACTAGGTCATCACTGCAGTTGATTAAACACCCTTCGGATTGTAATATAAAAATCCTCGATTTCAAAAATATTAATAAACGGGCACAAAAAAAAACGGGCTGCGCACAGAGGAATACTTTGTTGCAAAAAAAATTCTTTTTTTACAAACATGTGTCGGAAATGGCTTTGCCAAAATATATATTTTTATTTCTTAAATTAATATTTTTCCTCTTTAAATTTTTGCAGAATAAGCAAAATTATTACTTTAAGTTTTAAATGAGTTTAACTTCATATAGGGTTCCCTTGCATTTTAATGTTTACCTCTCTATTCGTCTCTGAGATGATATATAGTTTGTAGCAAGCTCCATTTTATTTATGTGGAGGTTCTTTAATGCCCTAACACTCATATTCATATCTGATAAATGAAGAAATGTGATAAGTTGACTAATTAATAATACTCAGACTTCTCCTAGCAGCTTGCTGATTTGGCAGAAGATACCACGGTGTCTGATCCATGTACCAGTGTGCATCAGTATTTTTCTCCAGGTATGTGTATTTAGTAAATGATTTTCATGACCAATGATCGTTTCTGTTACAATTTATGGTAAGATAGTAAAAAGAACTAGTTTAATTTTTATAGTAATCAAATAATACGTAAAGTGTTAACAACTCCCGGGAACAGATTGGTCGATTTTTGTTGATATACTAACCGTGTTCCCTCTTGGCTAACTCCAGAGGCACATTTTGGAGATAGCGCACGCGTGATATGTTACTGACTGTATAAGACTTGCAGTGTCTAAAAGTGATACAAGTAGTGATAATTAGGCCAAGTTACGATCTAGATGTACTAGCTATAGATGAAGTATCTAGTAACTTATCTTTTCCGAGTCAAATTTAATCATTCAAACTCGTGTCTAGTGTACTAACTGCTACTAGTCTCAGCCTTATGGTCCAACAAAATATTCTTGGACTTAATAGCGAATCACTAATTACAAATGATTTAATTAGCGGTCAAAGGGGAAAATTGGAGTAGATCTGTATTTCAAATATGTAGAAAATTATACTTCACAACATGAAGGGATTAACTAACTTATATACGCCTTTGTTTTCACACTAAACGCACCAGAGATGCGTGCGAGCAACCATTGATAGCAAAATATCATGACTCGGTAGAACGCTAAGACTTTCGACTTGCCACACAAACCCGATTACCAATCATTGACCAATCACGAAGAAAGCAAGCTGATGATATGAGTAGTGGACAACGGAGTAGCGAATGAAAATTAACGTACACCGACATGAAATGAATAAAAGGAATAACGAAAGCGAGGCTCCTGTAATGCGGAAGTAAATCGAGAGTACAGAAGGCACTCAGGATAAACAATACTTCTATTAGTCTAATGCAAAAAACGGTACTATCTATCTGAATACGCAACTGTAGGGAGGGGGGGCAGTGGGGGCATTGTCCCTCCTAAATCTTTGTGCTACAATCAAATGGACATTCGCAAAAATAGTGACCTCTCATAACATAGTTTTCGCCATACAGACCCATCTATACTCTCTGATCATGGGTGATTATGTTGCTTAGTGGGCTTTAAAAGTACAACAGTAGAGAGTAGAGAGACCATTGACCTAGGATACAGTCAGTCGTCAATGAAGAGATCAAATATTCAATTATATGTAAGACGCTGGATTAGGGTATTCACGGCCTAGTCACCCGCATGTCGATTGTGAAACCCATACGTACGTTTCTCGTGGTCCATTGGCTATGTCTACAGCTTGATATAGTACCGTTGTTAGATTGACTAGTTAAGTATGATATGGATGTTAGGAGGACAGACTCAGTATATCTCAATATGGTGAAAAGGATGGATTTATATATGAATTATATCGACTATAGTACTGATTGATAAGGTAATTTAGGGTCTCTTTACGGAAGCCCAACCACAATATATAATAGTCACACAGCGAGTGTTACCAAAGTGGTAGGGGTTGAGAAAAGATAAAGGTGAGTATATATAGCCAGCCAGCGTTATGGGTAGGATAGAATCAATACTAATTAACATCTCCTGAAACCGCACCAAGTAGTACAGTAGATGTCGAGGGAGAAGCACAGAATAGAGCTCAGATACAGGTAATTCCTAGATGCAACGTGGGGCAATGAGAGGCTTAAATCAGGAATTAATCCCGGTTTGCTCCTCCAAACCGTTATATTTTTACGTATTATAGGCTAAGTAAAGTAAGGTAGCGAATCTGTAGCCGGAGTTTGTAAATATTCCTATAGCTGATTTTACTAATTTTTAAGTGATGTAGATGTAATAATTTTGAGTTTAGGTTTTACCTCGATTTCCGCAGTGGAGGGTGAGTAATAATATGTGCATGATTACTGGCCTACGATCAGCATAATCATAGATAAATTAGCGTACTCGGTAAACAATCCCTAAAATATACATAGTGAGTACTAAATACGTGTGATGATGATCATGGACCCGTCAGTGAGGAATCTTTGGTCCAAGAAATATATCTCATTAGTGGCACTCATACCATACAATTAATTCAACCCTTGCATTTCAACTACGGAGCTAATTTCTCCATGACTAGATTATCATATATGCCCCCGCTATTGATGGTGGCTTTTCCTTGTTATACTTTACAATATCTCCGTATCTATCGTAAATCTCTATATTTATGATTTAATGATACATGACCACTATTTATGAGTGAAAGTCTATTTAATTGAGTTTCTTATTGACAGACATGGTTATCGGATTGAGGATATATATATCTCAAATAAAATCTTATAGCGCAAAAGCCTCTCGGACTTCTTTAGGAGTCAATTACCGGCACACATATGTGTGTCTAGAATAAATAAAGATATTTTGGCTAGAGGCAAGACTAAACGAGGAAGGTGAGATATCTTCATATACTCTGCATCTGGACCCAGCTCTCGCTCTAGTCGTCATTCTCGTGTTAATTGGAGCTATTCAATATTGAATCTACCTCCTGAAAATCTGAGGAGGATTGATTAAACGAATCTATGAAGGGTCCCTAGGATGTTGTGGTGGTCTACCACGTTGGTTTACCCAACGTATATGCCATTCTCTGACGTAGATATAGCAGGATGATACGAGGACATTTTCTTGGGGTTTTTATCGGAGGCATATCACTAGTAGCATGGCGTTAAGACCTCCACATCGGGGCCGGACACAACTCCGTGCGTGTGGAGAATTTCGACGTGAAATCTGTCCCATCGGGCGTTGTTGGTAGTCTGATTATAGCGCAGACCCCATATGGGAAACCCATTGAAATGTCCGATTAAAGAGTATTCTGACGATATGGCATGTTAGCACTGTAGGGACTACTCTGGATAACAACACGTGTAATACTTTGAAATTGGATCACTTCTATCTACCTGCTATTCCAATTAACATCTAGGGAAATATTTTCTTTGAGTTGAAAGTGGAGTCAGTGTCTACAATGGAGGATATTCACCAAAACTGAGTACCACAGACCTTTTGACCTTTTTGGCCTTGACCTTTTTGGCTCTGACTTTTTTTGGCCTTGACCTTTGATCTTCCATGGGAAGAAGAGGCTTGCCAGACGGATGCGGAACATCGTCGTACGTATCTCCCCTATTTTGACCCCCTTTGACCCCCTTTTAGGGGCTAGCCAGCTTTTTGATGTTTTGCCTGATTTATTTCGCCTATGAAAGGGTTATTCAAGCGGCTGAAAGTTGCTCTCATTCTAAAAAGTTACCATCCTAAAGGTCATTGGAGGTTTGCTGAGCTAATGCTTGAAGCGCTCTCAAGAACGGCAACTTGTGTACCTGCTGAGTGACAAGTTCTTTACGGTGATACTGGACGAGTAAGTTTTGAACAAAGAGACATAGCTGTTTGTTTTCGAGAAGTGAGGTATCTGACCTGTTTGGAGTCGTAATGGTGTCCACAGTTTGATACATGCGGCGATGACTTTAACTCCACAACATGGAGAACAACTATTTTCCTACACCACAACATTTCAAATTCAAATAAATGCATGTTTCTACGCTAATACACTTCTTAGGACATCTATCTATCTATTCAAATATATCTCTTACAACTTTTCTTGAACACACACCTACACATTAACACATACACTATCTCGCTACACATCAACTCCTACTATCAACCTTGACACCGCTAAGTGCGAGTCTTTACTATCAAAATTTCACTCTCCGCTATGTAGTCATACATATTACACTACAACGATAATACTACAACACTCACATCATACATCACACACACACACACACACATAATAACACAACATACATCACATACACACTACTACACTCTACACTGATACAAAACTACGAAATTCATCCATTTAGATCTGTCATATTTTGTGACTCAATGTTTGTTTTTGCATTCCTAATTATTTTCACAAAGTAACTCTATTTTATAATCTGCCATTACTATTTTGTTGTTCTTGTAATTTTGAGAAGACTCTCAAAGTTTTCTACTGGACTTTTAAAGTCAATTATTTTGGTCCCTTAATTTTTGGCCATTTCCTAATGTTTCTTGAATTCCATTAAATTATATTCAAGTGTTTACATAACACTAAACTTTAATATATTCCAGGAGTTACAATTAATTGGTAATCCAACCTCCTATAATTTATATGTTAACTTTCATATTCGGCTAAAACTCCAAATTTATTCGGCATACCCCTTGATAGAGTCTTCCAGGGCATTTAGAGATACATCCATTTTTAATCGAGTCAACCCATGATAATATTCCAGGAAGACAAATTTACCTTGTAAGCATTTCGACATTATAGATCTTATTTGTAGAAATACAGTATCTTTTAATAAATGACAAAAGCCAATATAATGCATAGTTTCAGCTTATTGGACTTACAGAATTTTCATTGATGGCTCAACTTGATGGTCCCAATCACCGTAAGGAGTATTTATGGAGTAATACCCTCGGTGACAAAATTAATGTTCATTATGTTGTTTTGATGCCCTAATTCAGTAGTTGTGCGATATGCTAGCGCGAGTGTGGTTCTCATGCGTGCAAATAACACAAAAGTGCCAAATGCAGATAGTCCAGATACCAGTGATATTCTAACCACTCCCCTGATTTTTTGAGGCCAACTTGTAGCTCACCATAGTGCCACTCTGAGTGTAGTGCTAATCTTTATCAACTCCTTATTTCATGCTCTTTCTTGATTTAGAATAGCCCTAATTTATGTGTGAGTGTTTGTTCTTAGCCCCATCAAGGTTATGTATTCGGTTATATGGAGAATTCAGATGAATTGCCTGTAAAGTACAAGATGTACTAGTGGATATGACTATCAGCTACATATGAGTTAAGCTTTTTTCATGCACTGTCACCTCACACCCATAATAATACTATCTATCAATACCTTCTTATCAATATTACACTCGCTATTACCATTGACAATTTCAATCACAAGCACAACTAAAACTACAGCACTTATGACTTACACTCACAGAATACTCAATACGACATCTATTTAACATACCTAGTATATAAAACAAACTCTACAATCATTATCATACTCACACACAAGATACTCAACTTCACTTACGCTTACTACCACTTTACACGTAGAGCTCACATATGACACTTACTACTTACAACTCACCACACACACACACATTACACACACACACTCTGATATTATTTGAGAGGCCAGCTTTGATTACCTATCTAACTTTGATGTCATCATACTGAATGACCTCACTTTAGATGAGACTCCGTAACAGTGGTGTACTTCAACTTTGATGGTCTCAACTTTGGATGCTCAACTTATGATGTGCTATCTTAATCTTGATGTGTCATCTATTGATTGTGAACTATTCTATTTGTTCGTTCATCTTATGATGTGTTACCTATATTTGATAATTAGTTAATCATATTATATAGACACCTATAATGTAATAGTTACTCTATATAAGACATTATTGAATGGTTCAGTACTTTTGAATGGTTCTCAGATACATTTTATAATAGTTCCCATAATCACTATTCAGCCGCTAGCGTTCCGCGTATCCCGCTCGAGCGTGCGCCCGCAGGCAGGATACTCCCGCCTAACGAACGATAAAATATTCCACTAGTTGTGATACAATGTAAAACCTATTCAAAAAGAATTCTTTTCATAATATGACTATGACTAGTGCTAATACATTTTACTTTGTACTAAAAACATTTTTATTTAAAATAAATAAAAATTACATTTATTATCACTATAAATAACGCAGTTAAATCAGTAACTATACTAATTATGACGGAATTAGATTACCGTAATAATACAAGTAGGTACAACTTATATTTATACGACTTTGTTTTAGACCCTTTACTGTGTATATAATATTCTACTGCGTTTATCTATTGACATAAATCATTTAATTTAATTATAAAACAATACACTATTAATTTAATATGCAAAAAGAAAATCAAGTTATATGTCAGATTATCTCTCTAGAACACAAAAGATAGAAGAATATTAATAACTAAAAAATCTTTCACACAAAATTATAATATCTCACTTCTCCGCTAAAATATCACTCTCCCCTGCTTTAAGCTCATGCTTTACTGCTTTAACTCACTGCTTTACTGCTCTTAAACTCCACACTCATTACTAAGCTTAAGCGAGTTATATAACAGATAATCTAAATCACACCTGCTTACCGAGTGACTTGTTGTGTTACAATGCTTTAGTGCTCATTCTCACTAGTACTCTTTTTACTGCTTTAGAATGCTTTAATCAGCATGCGTTTTATCCTCTCCGCGAGCTCTTTAACTGACTTGTATCATACTCATATTACTAAATATTTACTCATGATTAAAGGCTACGCTTTCAAATCAGTAAAATCCAATAGAACGGTCGTATCCCAACGAAGGTAGAATCGTACGGGTTATGCTTTTGTTTTGTACTTGTTTTTAGAACATTCACTCAATATTGTTGTCTCTATTTGCCTTTTAGTCCACTATTATTCAAGCAGGCATACTCCGTGGCGCAAAGTAAGATCAGTGTAATAATAAGAAAAATTAAGTAAATTTATACTAAAAAGTGTAACAAAAAATTAAAAGAATATTTATAGATTAAATATTGCTTTTTCCGTGATATTTAAAAAGTAGAAAATAAGAAAAATTTATTAAAATTACAAAAATAAGAATAAAAACATCTTTAACTCACTGCTTTAGGCAATATTAAACCCACTTGCACTATATACGTTTATTCAATTGAGAGAAATGTAAAAGTAAAAATAAAATTATAATATATCAAATTATAATATATTATTGTACGTACCACACAATCATGCATTTTTTCTAATTTATCTTTTACATAATCCTTTATTATGTTTTATTTTATTTATTTTTCTATTTTTTCTTTCTTTCTCATAATATAATATATATATATCAAATTGTCATTATTCTACATAACTTCATGCTCACTAGCGCATCTGCTTTATGCTTTGTACATACCTTATACTCACAATCGATACACCCCATTCACCATAGACACTTACACTCACCGCTATATCTAGCAATGAGCAAACCACATATGTTTCACCAGTACTCTCAAATTGCACTAAACTCTATAAAACCACTATTAATCAACTTTGCTCACCTCCTCTCTGACGACTCATTCATATATTATAACTACAAGATATATATAAACAAACTCATAATCACTTACATTTATCTCCATCAATTATGTTTAATTATTCATCATTTTTTCAGGCACTTCGTGTAACCACTATATGTTCACATATATCTTTTCTATTTTACAACATATATCTATAAAAAAAACATTTTCTGCCTCACATTTAAGAATAACTCGTAGAGATACTTGTACTGTACGAATGTCAAATTTACTACACAATACTAATAGACAACTACACACACACCCTACTAACATACTCTAAATACTACCAACTAAAAATATGTACACATTAATTTATTGCTCTCATAAATTATAATACACTTGGTATCACTAGCAAAAACTTATTCTAACAGCTATTCACTTCTAAGGATGTATCATATAAAAAACTGTCTCCTTATTAATATATTCACACTAGCCTTTTGTATTAGACAACAATGGTAAAAAATTTAAACAGTAATAATATTTATTTTTTTACAGCAGAGCTTGTCATGTAAGTTATACTCGCTCTACTCGAACATTCCGGTCCTATTTTAATACGAGTGCAAGTGTCGAATTCAGGTAATAATAAACCTAAAACCCCCGCTTCTATCTACGAGTCGTCATGGACTCAAAGCTTATAAAAATCTATAATTAAAAATTATTATTTAATTTTCATTATCTTTTTAAGGCAATAAATCAATACATAGACTAGTTTTTGAAAATGGTATTAATGTTAATGTTATATTAATAAAATTCTATATCTTAATCTTAAATATTTATATATACGAAGTCTTTTTGTAAAAAGTAGAGAATAAGTTCCCGCGGTTGAAGTTTTTTCAGCTACTTGGATACACAGCTTAATTAGTTACCGGCTCAGAGAAACACGGATAATCTTACGTACTCAAAGCAATTCAGAGAAATCAGGAAGATGCAGTAAGGTGCCCGCGCCCGCGTAAGCAGCTTCCTCTACACAACTGCGCTACGTTTCGGAACCTCTCTGGTTACCCTGGCCTGTACTATTTCTTTAGCATGGGTATGAAATAATGTCTAAAATAACCAATATCATAAGATATCTCTTTCTCTTGCTAATACATTAAACATTGTACTTTTAATTAAAATCATTCTTAGAGTTTTTATTTAAATAAATATAACAATAGTAATTTATTACACTTTACTATAATTTTATATATTATTTTCATGTTTTATGTAACTAAAAAATTATTTTACCATAATAATTTTTTTAATTAATATTTTGGATTTCTTCTTAATTTATATTCTATGTTACATATTGTAACTAATCCTAAGCAATGAAGGGAATATAAATCACAATACAACTGCGCACTCCGATACTATATAATATACTGAAAATCTACCTATTATTACCTCGTTATAATATAAAATTGTGTTGAAAATTAACTGATACTCATTAGGGCCATAATAATTATATAGTCGTAGGTGTACAAAAATCCTATTCCCGTCGTACTTCCTCTCTCTCGTGCGCTTTAATGCTG
>JABUQX010112121.1:0-40325 GCA_015478945.1 Trachelipus rathkii | reverse complement strand
CATATTATTATTAGCTTTTGCAGCGCTGAAACAGGAGTTATTTTTAGTTAATTTATTAAATTTTGATTTATTAGTATTATTTTTAAATATTATTTGAAAATTGTTGGATTGTTATTTTTCCCTGTTATTTTCATTTACACCACTATTAAAAATCGTTTTTGTTAAAAAAACAAACCTGGTACAGCGATAGCTTCTTCCAATTTGGCAGTTTATTTTTCTTTAGAATCGTACAAATAAAATATTATATCAATATTAGCTCAAAGAACCCCAAAAAAAAATTTAACACATTCTGAAAAAAGAGTGATTTTTTTTTTTTGGCAATTTTTTTTAAAATGGTAATTTTTTTTTCCCTCTTTACCAATTCCAAAGTTTACTGAAATAGGTTAGTAAATACTATAATGAATAAGAGAAATGTTAACATCCAAAATAAAAGACAAAAAAATAATATTTTTTCCCTCCACAACAAAAATAGGCAGAGTATTTAAATTTCTCCATATATATATATTTATTATATATCTAATATAATCAAATAATATTAAAATGGGTATATATATATTTTTAAATATATCTCTATATATATATATATATTAATTATATAATATATATATATTATAAATATATATAAGAAAATTAAGATAAGCTTCAAAATAAAATTTAAAAAAAATTTTCCTATGACAAAAAAATCTAGAATATCCATTTGATATACATATATATAAATATATATAATATTATATATATATATATATATATATTATATATGATATATATATATATAGATATATATATAGATATATATATATAGAATATATATATATTATATATTATATATATATATATATATATATATATTATATATATATAATATCATATTTATATATATATTATAGTATATATATATATATATATATATATATAATATATATATAATATATATATATATATATATATATATATATATATATATATATTATATATATATATTTAATATATATATAGTATATTTGAAATTTTCCTATTTGATATATATATATAATAATATATATATATATATATATATATATATATTATTGGTGGAAACAACGTAGGCACATTATTTGTGCTTTATGATGGGTTTTGCAGCATGGAATCCCGCAGTTACTGCATACTGTCGTTACCTTCTTTGCATTTTGTCTTCGTTCCCTAGTATCTAATTCTTTGTAACACATCTCACAACGTTTTCTTGAAATTTGACCTGGTTGATCCTGTTGCTGTGCTGGCTGTGGTACTCTCATGTCAGGAAAGCACTGTAAGATCCAATTCTTAATAATGTGGCTAAGGCTCAAACCAGCTTGGAGCCTCTGGAAGGAATGAGGGCGGATCAGGTCGTGGGCAAGAGCTTCATAAAATTTTATTCTCACTCCATTCTTCCTCTTTCTCAAATCTTGTACAGTTCTACCATTTTTGATGCCATAAATAATATATGCATTTAGAGCACAAATATCAATGATGGTAAAAAACCAGGACAAGGGCCAGAGGAGTGTGGCCCTTCTACATGAACTCCGCCTGACCATCTGGTCATCAGTGTCCACAATCCCCATTGTAGAGTTATAAAATTTAATAACCTCTGGTCTTCTCTTCACGTTAGGTTTTCCTCTTTTGGAATCATGGATTTTAAATTCAGTGTGCATAGTGGAGAGTAAGATGACTTGCTTAGGGGGTTTATTTTTTGTCACATACGAGGCTAACAAGATAGGTATGTTATTCCCGCCTAATGCTGGTTTTTTAGACATAACGAAAAAGGTGGAATTTAGCTGGCGATCCTTTGCTCTCTTTAGCTCCTCTGGTAAATGTTTTCTGCAGTTGTTCATTGTTCCAACCAGTGTGAGATGTTCCTTGAATAGCTGTGTAGCCAGGTCAACAGAAGTGTAGTAACGGTCAGTTGTTACATTTCTATTCGAACCATAGTAAGGTCTCAAAAGTTCCATTACTATTTCTAAAGTCTTTTTAGATGGATTATCACCCATGGGGCCCACCATAGGGTGCGGTTTGAATAATTAACTTTGTGTCAACATCGGATAACATCTGAAGTAACAAGCCATATTTTCCAGGTTTCGACTTTATGTAAACGTGAAAAGCGGCATTTTCCCTTAACAAACATAACATTTCATCAATGCACAAGTTTGGGCCAGGAGTATAGTTTGCCCTAAGAATGTTGTTAAACTTGTCAAATACTTCTCTTAGAGGCTGTATCTTGTCCGGATTTACCACACCCGCCTGCTCTCTTTCTTTTCTGACTTTGCGGTCATCGAAACGAATTAGAGTCAATAATGCTCTAAATCGTCTCTTGGACATCGCTGCTCTATATATCCCTCTTCCAGACGCTACATCCCAAAGTTTACCAAGGTCTTCTTTCGTGTCACGGTATATGCCCATAATAATCAATATACCAAGGAATGCTCTAAGTTCTATCATATTTGTTTTTTCGTATAGCTTTTTGTCAGCTACATCTTTATCTAAAACAAATTCTCCCGCATATTTGTTGGTGTTATTCAAGATGCACATGAGAATTTCTTCTTGCATATAGGCGTCAAAACATTCAAGCGGTGTTATCGCCTCTTCAGCTACTCGATTTAAAGTTGCCCTTTCGGTCACATACTTCCTTGATCTAGTTCTTGCGGATGGTAGTTCCAATTTTGACCACAAGTGTCCCGATTTTGCTTTATACAAAATTTCTTCTTCATGGTCTGGAACATCTAAGTCTTCACCCTCTACTCCTGCCTCTTCCTCTTCCCCTTCCTCTACTTCCTCTTCCTCTACCTCTACTTCCTCTTCCAAACTATACGGGCGCACTTGCGACATGTCAAGCTCATCATCTGACTCGGGCATGGAATCATCAGAATCTTCAACCTCAAAGTCACTGTCTTCTATGTCGCTAATATAATCACTCAAATCCACTGCACCTACGTTCAAAATTTTTCTACTTCTAAGAGATCTCCGCGCTGTAGAGGTACTAGAAGTTGAAAGTTGTTCCTCTAATCCAACATCTCTTGATTCTTGAGGTGGGACAGTTTTCGAAAGTGTAATCTGAAAGAGAAAGGTTTGTTAAATAACTCTGGATAGAAATGAAAAAAATAATAACCTTTTGACCACGTTATATCAAATGCTTACGTGATCGTCTGGAATCAATATTTTCATTGGTGTGGAGAAGCTACTGCAAGAAGAGCCTTTGTCAGTTGATTTTCCACCACTAGCTTTCCTTGTAGAAACGACGGAGGCGCTAGAAGACTTCGAAGTGGAGGGTTTCGGACCAGTCTAACACCTTACCACTCAATTCACTACTGAATAGCACTTTCGCTACGTTATGCCCAACATACTTTAAACTCATGATGTCATAAAACTTTTATATTTTATATACATTTAACTCTTAACATACTTTTAGATCATTAAATAGGGAAGTAAAATTTAAGGATAGTAAAAACTTTACTACATATTTAGAAAATAAATAATCACAGGCATGCATATTTTAACAATAAATATAATAACAGAATATAATATATATATTATTATTATATATATTATATATATATATATAATATATAATATATATATAGTTATAATATATATATATATATAATTTATATATATATATATATATTATATATATATATATATATAACACTACCGTCATTACATTTTTCCAATGATCTTTATGACTTATTATCAGATTAAAACTCTCATAAATCTTTACCAAATAGGCCAATCATTTATATCATTATCGATTCTATAGTTTCGTGTCTCATTAATACCTTCAGATAGCACATATGAAAAAAAGTTCCCTCTCAGATATCATAGTATATTTACAGTCTGGATCACCTGCGTAAATACTTTCTTGCCATTGTTTTCTAAGTAGATAGATGAATTTCTGTACATCTATAGAATTCAGAAAGCGTTTAATAACAGTTTCAGAATCATCGACCAGCATTTTCTTAAATGCATAGTATTCCTGGTATAACGTATAATTTATAACTGTCACGTAATTAGATAACACAGATGTCTTCTTCATCTGCATTAACACCCTCCTACGGACCTCTGACATATATTTTAGCTGCGTTAGGCCTGAAATATAGAATCTATATGATTATGTTTAAAAACATCTGCATCATTATTTCTCTCCCCTAATCTAACTTCCAAACTGATTATGCTTTGATGTTTATAAAATGCTAGAGTAAGTTGCTTAACGTTGGTTTCTTCGCTCTGTTTAATAACTGTTTTGGACCAGTTTAAAGCAGAGCCTGGCTTAAAGTAATCTGTAAGCCACTCTTCAGTTTGTTTACATATACAAAGTAATTCATCTGTACTCATGAAGACACGCTTGGTACTATAACATGGTGATTGGTTAGCACACGTGAAAAATTCAAATTCATTGGGTTTTCTTCTATATAAGAATGAAATCCTACTCCCTGGGATCTTGATATAACACTGTATAATGTCTTGTATAGAGGTATACCTGATAAGCAGTAAAGTAAAGCAGTAAAGCAATAAAACAGTAAAGCAGTAAAGCAGTAAAAACAAAGCCTTACTAATCCCAATTGAGCTATTGATTTGCTGTTTTACTGCTTTAAGGCCTCTGTAATAAAGTATATGTTTTTAATAAAAATGTTTAAGTATGAAGTAAAATGGATGACTCATAGTATATTTGAAAAGAAATTTTTTGAATAGTTTACATTGATATCACAACTATGAAATATTTATCGTTCGCGCGGTAATATTGCGCCTGAGGGCGCAAGCTGCGGTTACGCGGTAATATTACGCCTGCGGGCGCACGCGGCGGTTTCGCGGCAGGGCTCACCTGCGGATGCGGATCGGAAACGATTGCGTTTCACTGACCCCAATTGTGTAACTCTTATATATTAATATAATACTATATATATTATATATTATATATAATATATATATATATATAATATTATATATATATATATATATATATATATATATATATATTATGTATATATATATATATATATATATATATTATATATATATATATATTATATATATAGAAGTGCTAGAAAAAGGCTAGCTCATAGTAGGAAGCATCATAAAAACTTATAATATACACCAATCGATTCATCATACCTTATAACCTAGGAGTAGACACCAATATTAGGGCTATTCTATGCTCAGGGGAGGCTAGAAAAGGGTTGGAAAAAGTGGCACTACATGGCACTCAGTTGGCACTATATGGCACTCAGTTGGCACTCATTTGGCACTATCTGGACACTCATCTGGCACTCCTGAAGATCTCATAGGACACTCCTAGACACTCCTTACGGTGCTTGGGAACCATTAAAAGGTATTGAACCATCAATAAACCTGTGCCGTCAAATCTGAGCCATCAAATCTGAGCCATCAAAGTTAAGCCATCAAAGTTGAGCCATCAAAGCAGAGGCATCAAAGCTGAACCATCAAAGCTGAGGCATCAAAGCTGAGTCATCAAATCTGAGTCATCAAATCTGAGGCATTAAAATATCGAAGGAAATAATCGGACCAATAATCGATGACAAGGGCGCGTGTGTGTGTGTGAGTGTAAGTGTAAGTGTCTATGGGTGAGTGTAAGTGTCTATGGGTGGGTGTAAGTGTCTACAAGTTGGCGTAATTGTCTATGGGTGGGTGTATGTGTGTGTATGTGTGTGTGTGTGCGTTTGTGGGTGTGTGGATGGAAATAAAATGAACTTCAGTTAGGGCAGGTACCTACATGAGCTCAAGTTAGGATAGATACCTACATGAGCTCAAGTTAGGACAGGTACCTACGGCAGGTACTTATATGAGCTCGATTTAATCCCATTTAATCCCTCACGGACCTTTGTAGAATGCAAAATAATCGCAACAAAATATCGTATCGATACCAAAATAATCGATGCCAAAAAATCTTAAGGGGGTCAAAAACCCCAAAGGGGGGCCAAAACTAAGGGGTGGCACGTACGACGGTTGCTGCGCAACGGTCTGGCGCATCCCTTCTACGAAGGGGTGCCAAAATTTGACTCAGGAAACAGCGTGCCATAATCGATACAGTATCGATATCCAAAATATCATATTTTTACCGATATCCCACCATGCACTATGCCCTTATTACTACTTATATATATATATACCTATATATATATATATATATATATATATTACTATATATATATAATATAGTATATAATATATATATATATAATATAATATTAAAATATATAATATATATATAATATATATATTAATATAATATATATATTATATATATATATATATATATACTCTGTATAATATATACTGTATATATATATTTACTCTGTATATATATATATATATATTATATATATATTATATATATATATATATAATATATATAATATTATATATATTAATATATAGATAAAATATATATATATATATATATATCCCACCATGCAATATGCCCTTATTACTACTTATATATATATATATATATATATTATATATACAGTAGTTCTATTTGCGTCACTTTTCATTTTGGATATTAATCTATGTAACATAAGACTTTTTCTTAAATTCTAAACAATTGCAGTTTCTGTTAACTTTTCCTCCTCAAAGTTTCCTTAATTTTTTTTCATTCTGTGAGTTGTTTATAATTATTTGATAAATATCCTTAATAGTTTAAAAATTCAAAAGCAAAACCAATCGGATCTATCTCGTATAGAATCCTCCAATTCACTTTCTTTTCCTTCATCTGAAACCTTTATTTCTTCTTCGATTAGATATCTCTAATTTATAATGTAGGAATCCTCAAATACCAAAGTTTCGATTTTAAGATAAAGTTCATGAATGTTGCAGAAACTATTGATTAAAGAGTACAGTATACTAAGAAATGCAGATGAATTGTTTGCTGCCCCCAACCCCATCACCGTTGATGGTATAAGTATGTATATGATGTTCTATTATTGAAGGTTATATGTTTGACTCCCATTTTTAATTTTACATGCTTATTGACATTCCATTACTGCATCCAATATAAGCTGAAGTTACTTTCTGTGTGAGAGATTCGTGGAAGACTAACCATTGGAAAATAAGGTGCATAATAATTGTACACACTCAACCTTTGAGGTTTATCTCATCTGGCAGACAATTTCTTCATCTCCAATAATTTATATATATATATATATATATATATAATATATATTATTGAATATATATAATATAATTATAATATATATATAGTATAATATATATATAATATATATATATATAATATAATATATTATATTATTATATTATTTGGAAGATGGAAGAAATTTGTCTACCAAGGAGGTTTGGAGTGATAAACCTCAAAGGTTGGTGTGTACAATTATTGTGCACCTTATTTTCCAATGGTTAGTCTTCCGTGAATCTTTCACACCGAAAGTAACTTCAGCTTATATTGGACGCTATACTGGAATGTCAATAAAGCATGTAAAATTAAAAATGGAAGTTAAACATGTAACCTTCAAAAAATTGCCCATCATATACATACTTACAGTATACCATCAACGGTGATGGGGTTGGGGGCTACAAAAAATTCATCTGCATGTCTTAGTATACGGTACTCTTTAATCAATAGTTTCTGCAACATTCACGAACTTTATCTTAAAACCGAAACTTTGGTATTTGATGATTCCTGCATTATATATTTGATGATAAACGAAGAAGAATAAAAAAAGTTTAGATGAAGGAAAAGAAAGTGAATTGGGGATTCTATTACTTGTGTTTAATCATGTTTAATTTTGCTTCAGAATTTTTACTCTATGCAGGATATTTATCAAAGAATTATAAACAACTCACAGAATGAAAAGAAAATTGAGGAAACTTTGAAGAAGAAAGTTAACAGAAACTGTTTAAAATTTAAGAAAAAGTCCTATAAGTTACATAGATTAATCTCCAAAATGAGAAGTGACGCTATTCTACCTGTTTGCTATTGAAAAACAAAGAATTTGACGGAAAGTCTACCAGGAGAATCATTAATTAGTACAGATAAACTGCTATTACATGAGACGAACTTGTAAAGAACACATAGTGGATATTTAAGAAAAGGAAGAGGTTAAGAAATGCAATTCGTATCTTACATACTCTAAAATATTTGGTTAGTTAATAGACCATTTAGATAAATTAGTCTAGCGAAATAATCTAAACGAAGATTTATAATGGGATTGAAGGTAAGGTAATTGAAGGTAATGTGAATAGCGTATTTTGGAGATAAAAATAAAGTTGTGGCTTTGGAAGAAAACTTATAATAAAGAGGGTAAAAGAAAGTAGAGTAGGATTTCTGCCAGAAGGCTTAGACATATAAGTTTCGAACAAGAAGAACATATGAAGTTTATCTTGGTTAGACCCATGACTCAAAGAAGAGAATATAAAAATAGATATTCATGAAAGTTGTGAAAGTTAATGATGACAATAGAAGACATTTCATTTGATCATATCAGGGTTTTCCGTATGGGTGCTCTTTTCACCACCATATACGATCAGCTATGAAACACTAGCATAAAAAGGGATTCCATAAAAGCGACTCTTCAACCGTTTGAAAATTTTCAAGTGCGTACACGTAATGCTTAACTGGGCAGAGCTTCCTAGTGATTGCAGTATATAATTTCGATGTTTTTTCAAGAACAGCTCAACCTTCAACTGCGAATATCAGCAGGTGTTTGACAGTTTTGTTGGTGAACATTTGTTTATCACGTGAACAAAAAATTGTTGTCTGACAACGGGTTTCAGTTGGATTGTCGTACGAATGTGAATGTGTTGTCTAGGTTTCCGCAATTTCTTCCATGAGAGTTGTAGTAATTTTTTTAGCTGCTATCCTATTGGCATACATTGTGTAGTATATTTATAAAAATGTCCCGGAAGTATTTAAATAAGCGATCTTTGCTTCGGAGAATTTCTTCTACCTCAACTGTTTGAAATTCCTATTTCCTGTATTTAGTCCGGAAGCTAGAGACCCATGCAAAAAATATGTTCCAAAAGTGCGGTGCATCACATTTTTTTTTGGTGCATTTAAGTGGACGCTGCCGTTTGGTGTGCCCATACAGTTTAGAAGAACCAAAGTCATCACTGGCTGATTGTGCACATTATACCTTTTTACACACACACACACACACACATATATATATATATCATATGCCTATACTGTATATATATATAACTATATATATATATATATATATATATATATATATATATATATATATATAACTCTTCTATACTATATATATATATATATATATATATATATATATATATAAATATATATATATATATATATATATATATATATATATATATATATATATATATATATCTGTTGACTCTACTCTCTATCTCTCTATCTCACATTCTCTACCTATATATATATATATATATATATATATATATATATATTGCCCTAGGCTCCCAATTTGTGGGTCCATGTGATTTCCAGAAACAGGGCAAACTTCACTGGGCTGACCCACAGGTTTTCTCAAAAGAAGGAGATGTGATGGAAGCATTCTAATATGGGACTGATGAGACTACCTCAGCAGGAGGTGTTTGACAGTTACCAACACAATAATATTAGGCATCTATGACAGAGCGTGGATGGGTGTCTTGAGGTCCGAAACACAACTGTATGTATTCCTAGAGATCCGGGTTATGCGGATCTTAATCTAGAATCTAAGTGAGATTTGCAGCTAAATTTGGGAGTGTATTTTCGAGAGTTGAAGATATTTTTGTCGAACGTGAGTTTATGAAGTATTGCTGTGTAAATGTATACAGATATCTTTGAAGATGTATTTGGGAATGGGGATGGTTCTGAAAAGTTCAGCCGTAGGTAGAGGGCAGCGGAAGAGGAGGATATCTTAAACGATGAATAATGTGTTCTTGTAGAGTGATTATGGCATTGGTGGGTAGGGTCAGAGTCTTTACGTAGAATTAGTTCTTATACTCGTTTGATTCTGAATGTGGGAGAAATTTTGTTTCTTCATGCAGATGTTAGGAAGTTTTTAGACCGCTACATGCAATTGTTCACCAGAGCGTATATTGTGTATTCATTAAATTTAATTCTATTAGTAGATGAAGTTAGAGGATACCAGACTGTTGATCCATAGATGATCCAAGTTCGCGAAATTGTTGAATGTAGTTGACGCAGTGGTTATTTCGATACTGAAAACTGTTAGAGAATAAAGTTATTAGGACATTAATTTTGTTTGCTGTAATTATGTTTATTTTGAATGTGAATTAAAAATTAGTGAATGTCGAAGATTATTCCAGTATTTAGGTGTTTCGTTTATGAATCCTTAAGAGTTATTAAGGGTTGGTTACCTGTAGGTGAATGGATGACTGGTGTCTGTCTGCAGTGATCAAGGTTATGGATGATTTCTCGGCAGAGGCCGACATTCTGTTGGAAGATAACCAAGCTTCTAGGTAATTCATTAGCATTCCTGGCAAGAGATTAGTGGTAGTGGGTACTGAGAATACAAACCTGGTTATAGTAATGTTATTTTTCATTAGTTATTAGGTTCAAGGAGTGGAAGTTTGAATTTAGGGATCTCCTAAACCTGAAAAAAGTTCAACATATAATCTGGAGATAAGATGAAACCTGAGAACACTCCATTTCTTAGTTTTACTATTTTGAAATTTGATGTTTGCTGGATACCTGAGCAGTGAGTCTAGATATAAATTAAAGCTATTTTCTGTATTTTATAGGCAAAAAATTTAAATTTTTTTTTTTTTGGATGAGGCTGTGACTGGTACCGTGAATATCAAGGCGTTATTAGTATCAATAACAGGTGTATCTGTCCGGATGGTGTTCTATTTAACTACGTTTACGATATTTGTGTGATACCCCATTCTAATTTCTTGAAGATTTAGAATTATGGTTTAAAGCCATGTTGGTGATTTGGAGAGTAAAATTAGTTTGAGTTTTGGTAAGGATGAGTCTTCTCCATTAAATTTTCAAAGAGGAAAAGGAGGGATGAGGTCGGTATGAAGAAGGAAGTTGGGGATATTTTCTAGTTTAATTTGATACATCCTAATTGACTTTCAATTGTGGAGGGATATGGTTTAAAGATCCAGGAGTTTGTTGAATATATTTATACTAACTAATTATATAGCGAGTAGGCCCAAGTGTTTTATGTGCAGGATGGAGATGCTGTCGGCCGGAAGCAAAAGCAGAATTACATAAAAATATAATTTAAAAAGCATATTACAAATACAAAACACAAAATGCTATGAAATCATTGGACAGGAGGCCTCCTGTATTTTGGTACATGTTAGCTCACATAATTAATATTATTCTACTGATTGTATTTAATTAGATGATTACAATAAGGTTAAATAGTTACAAATCATAAAACAAGGTGATATACCACTAGTATACTACTCTTGGGCTGTTATTTCGGAATGGTTGTTTTCCATTTGAGACCAGGCGGGGTTGTGTTTCTCCACCGAGGAAAGTTGCTGTCCTGGCGACAATCGATTCATGGATTGGGCTATCTTCCGATCTTTTGAATCTACGCCGGCAATCAGGTTTCATCCACTTACCAGCCTTCTTCCCGCACCATAGCAGATCTCAAGCATCCACACTTCACAAAAAGTGATGAATATATATATATATATATATATATATATATATATATATATATATATATATATATATATATATATATATATATATATATATATATATATATATATATATATATATATATATATATATATATATATAGATATATATATATATACTTCTCTATATATATATCTCTATCTATATATATATATCTGCCATATATGCCTATATATATATATATATGCCTATATATATATATATATATATATATATATATATATATATATATAACACTATACTATCTTATATCTCTTACTCGTCAAAATAACTCCATACCTGGATAAATGTCATTCTAGAGAGCAGGGCCCTAACCCCATGAGAGCCCTACCCCACCAACACGAACGAAAACATCAGTGTAACTGCGCTTTAGCCCCGCAGAGAATTCGCTGCAGTATTGGGGCCCGTCACCGCGATAAATTTAGGAAAACATGAACCACGTAACTAGACCTGGGAGGGGTGGGGGTAGGTTATGTCGGAGGTTTAATAAGCGAGGGATCATTCACTTACGAAGCGATTCCGATAAACATGGAGAGGATAGTGAGCCAACTGTCAAGAGTTCAGTGCGTGCAGATAGGACATGGGACATGGGTACCGGGAACTTTTTCGACGGTTCGGTTAGAGCACACAACGATTGCGTGTGGTCCAACGTTTTAAAACCCTGACATGATCGCCAGTGAGAAAAAAGTGGCCCAAATTTTGGCTTACCCGTGAAGACCGATTCTATACGTATGCGTGCATTACAAGAGCGCCACACAACGGCACGACATCTGCAGATACAGCTGGCGGAAGTACACGGCACCAGGATGAGTGACAATACAGTGCGTCGACACCTGGGACATAATTACCGGCCCCGGAGGCCTGCCATAGGTCCACCGCACACCACGGCATATCGAAGGGCGCGACTGGCATTTACTCGAGAACACATCCATTGGACGGTTGACGATTGGGCAAAGGTGCTTTTTACGGACAGTCAAGAGTGTCTCTGTACGCCTTGGACAGGCGTGCTAGACGACCGACGACCGACGAGAGGTTCGCGCAATGGCTGAAGATACCGTTTGGAGGTTAGTCGGTTATGGTATGGGAAGGCACCTCTTTATCGGGGCCTACGGAGTTGCAGACCTTCGATGGAGGCACTCTTACAGCCTTAAGGTATAACAGATATCATCGAACCATATGTCGTGCCATATGCCCACTACATCAGTGACTCTTTCATCCTAATGCGCTGACAATGCAAGACCACACACAATGACCAATGTGTGAACGACTACTTTAGGACTGTTCAAATTACGGTGTTGGGTGGCCAGCATATGGTCGGACCTGAAGACCCAATCGAACATTGTGGGGATACTCCACAAACATCGGACCGCAGCTGCTAAAACCCTCCACGGATCCTCGGACCTGCGACAGGCACTGCGCGACGTATGGGATCAAACACTGTCCAGGACATTCGCTCACTCATCGAGAGCATGACAGGACCCGGTGTCAACAGTCATCCGATGCTAGGGTGGCCAGCCACGTGATGAAGTAACATCATTCACACACGAACCCTTCTGGCAAAAACGTCTCACATTGGAGGAAACGCATCCCGGCCTGTACAGGACCTATTCCCAAAATTCAGGGGTTTCCTAGGGCCCCTCGACAATCACCACTGTATGATGTGTAGCCCATGCTATATTATTTACATAATAAATTCACAGCAACTACAATTGCTTTCACTGACCTGTTAAAGTCATATAGGCCAGTGGTGCGTTAAATTTGTTGAATAGTATGTATATGTAGCAATAATATGTATATGTAACATAATAATATATATATGTATCATATATAATAATATTAATAATATGTATATATAATAATAATATATATATATATATATATATAATAAATATATATATTAATTCTATATATATATATATATATATATAATATATATAATAATAATAATATTAATAATATATATATATATATATATATATATATAATATATATATATATAATAATAATATATATATTATATATAATAATATATATATATATATATATATAATAATATATAATAATAATATGTAATATACTATATATTTATATATATATATATATATATAATATGTAGATGTATCTTATATAGATATATATATATCTTTTATTAATATATATATATAATAATATATATATATATATTTATATATAATAATAATAATATATAATAATAATAATAATAATAATAATAATACATAATATATATATATGTATCATATATATATATGTATATAATATGTAATATATATATATTATATTTATATAATAATAATATATATATATATATATATATACTATATATATATATATATATATATATATATATATATAACATATATATATATATATACATATGCTGCTTCTCTTTCTTCTTTCTATATATCTTATATATATATATATATATATATATATATACCATCTACAAAAATCGACTTGTTTCGTGACAACGAATTTCCTTTTCTGAACCTGCAAGCAATTTTTTTAATTCTAATGGTAGCAGTATTTTTCAATGAAAAACAACGGCTAACAGCAAAATTTCATGTACTAAATAATTCTCTTGCAAATTTTCCGATCATAATATTACAGAGCGAAGCTCAGCCTCATCAAAAGTCTCGAACTTTCGAAAACTAAGAAATTATTTATCCTTTAGGTAACAACACAAAATTTTCTGCCATTCTATAGTAATGACAATATTTCATACCACCTCATATCCAGGCATTTTTCACAAAGCCGAAGGTGATTTCACTTATTGCATATAAACTAATGGTCTGGGAATGCAATGGCTATGAATCCACATTTTTTGATTAGTGTGGTGAAGATTATTAAACTTCCAAGCACAATGGAAGTAGGCGGCTTCCATTCCTGTGCCATATGCTCCAACATTAAGAAACGTATCTAGGTATGCGCTCATCCTGGTAGTAGTAAATACAAAGATATTTTAGAATTCATGGTAACTGCTATTTTATTATTATGACTCCAAGCCGGTTACACAAATATTATTCATTTCTGTGTGAGTGGGATGGCAATTCAA
Source organism: Trachelipus rathkii (assembly GCA_015478945.1). NCBI lineage: Eukaryota > Metazoa > Arthropoda > Malacostraca > Isopoda > Trachelipodidae > Trachelipus > Trachelipus rathkii. The sequence continues at coordinate 25,614 of JABUQX010112121.1, read as the reverse complement.
AGACAACCACTAGACTAGGAAAGTTTACCCCAATTACAATCATTAACACCGGGTATGAAATGTTAGCAAAATCCTTAAAAAAAACAAAGCAGAAGTTATGCTCGCTCTACGACATATTAAATGTAAACATAAATAATTTTGCTAAAGTTTTGGATGAGAAATGTCTTTTCACTTACAAACTTCCGTAAAATATTCCCAATCTGGTTTCGTGGACAATAGGAATTCATCGGTCTTGATCACGCAACTTTTTTCGCTTATCGGTTTGCACATTTGTTAGGCGACGTGTAGAATCAAGAGCGGAATCTTCAAGGTTTCGAATAGTTTCTAAATTTAAAGGAAAATATTTTAGACGGTATAGAACATCCTGATGTATTGATATAATTGGCTAAGTTGTAATATGCGTACTTTTAAAAGCACAGAGAATTTCCTCCCTTAAAATGGTGGCGACATTATTGCCGAAAAACCTGAAAAATTCTTTTCAAAATTTTCGGTAACGGCATTATAGCTATTGAATCGATGGCAACATCCAGCTGACGCATGTTGTACATCATTCTCATTGAATTGAAAATGGTTCACTGAAATAAATCTACCAAAAATATATGGTAAACTAAGGACATATTTTGCATTTATCTTACTGTGTGCATATTTTTAAAGAAAGAGGATCTAATACCTTTTGAATAATTTTGTAAGGTACCAAAGAACATAAAAAAATATCAGACTCTTTATCATAAAATTCAGTGTTTCTAAAATTTGCCGGCAAGTGTTAAAAATCGTTCCATCTTTCGCAATCAAAAAATATATCACTGAACATTATTGCCGCTGTTGAAATACAATCTACGTCTCGAATTAATTTTTCAAAATAAAAGATTTTCAAATATTTATTTGTTAACAAACAAAGATATTAATCAGGCTCGACTCATCATTGAGTCCCATATTTCCACATTCATTAAATCAAGAAAATCTGGATAAGATGCACCAGTGGATTTCGGAAATGATTTTTGTAGTCAGTGTGCTCAACAAACTAACATTAGGATTGACGAAAGGCATTTTACTATGGTAGTAATATCAAATGAGTTGCAATTACCTAATTGTTGTCTGTGATTTAAGATGTTCATTTAAATAACAGTGATCTTTAGCTTTTTCATCTTCAAAGAATTTCAATGGAAATATTTTGCATTTTGTTATAGACGGTCATTTAAAATCTGCGGTTCCCACGGCTATTTCAAATTCAAATTTCTGATATATATATATATATATATATATATATATATATATATATATATATATATATATACTATATATATATATATATATATATATATATATATATATATATATATATATACTATATATATATATATATATATATAGGAGATCAGGTTAAAATTATATATATATATATATATATATATATATATATATATATATATATATATATATATATATATATATATATATATATATATATATATATATATATCTATATATATATATATATATATATATATATATATATATATATATATATATATATATATAACTATATATACTATATATATACTCACTATATATTCTTCGGTATTTAAACCTATTTTTACCCCAGCCCGTTGCCGATGGATGGATAAATAATATTTCGAAAGCTTGCTCTAAGTCTGAAAAGAAGTTTATCCCGTTTTCAGTGATGTTTTATTATCAATAATTAGACAGAAATCTTTACCAGCTTATGTTATGACTACCTATGACAAATCTTGTTACTTACCAGGTAGGAAAAAGGAGGGTCTTTTCCTGCTTTTTCCAAAACTTCCGTAAATGATTCATAGTAAGCAGTAATAAGGGTATTACGATTTTACCCCAATCCATTAAGGCTCGTAAAGAAAAATAATTCAAAATCCGTTGTTGCGGAACCTTTCCCAGAAAGCTGAAGGTCAACGAATCTACAAATCCACCGGAATTTCGTCTTCATTATATCTGTTGAATAAACAGTTGACATGAAAGAATCATATTTGTCAATATTATATGTCAATATTATATTATATTTATATTATACTTTAGAAAACCAAAAAGTCTAATGGTTTTTAAATTAGAAGTGGTTTAAACTGCCGTGAAAAGGAAGTTCAACAGGCTAATTAGTACTAGAAGAATTTGTATTATTAAAAAGTTTAAAATAGGTATGGATATAAATTCTAGAATTATTAAAAACTTTTAATTTTTATGTGTTGACTCAGTACATTAAATAAAAAGTGGTTTTGTTTTTAATAAGTATGCTCATATTGAATTTACTATAATACTTACAACTGTAAACAAGTTAGGTAATTTTAATATTTAATTCATATTTCATTAGGCAAAAATAAAGGTCTAAAAAATTAGCTAATTTTTTATATAATTCACCGGGTAATTAATTTAGCCTCCCATAAGTATGGTTCATAAGTAATATTAAATAAACATCACTGAAGGAAAGTAATAATGAAAGAAAGTATTATTGTTTTCAATTATGCTAAGTATATAAATCTCAAATCTTTCATATATATTTTATCTTTAATGGAAAGATTTTAAAATTAATTAAATAAATAATTTGCCTAACAATTTTGTATTTAATATTTAATTAAAAGAAAATGAAAAGGAGTATAGCATCATGTTTCATAATTACCATATAATAATAATAATAATAATAATAATAATAATAATAATAATAATAATAATAATAATAATAATAATAATAATAATAATAATAATAATAATAATAATAATAATAATAATAATAATAATAATAATAATATAATAATAAATTAAAGACTGAAATATTAGGAGCCAAACTACAGAAAAGCATATTAATGGTCAACAGTCATATGAATTAAGACTTCAAATTATAGTTATAAGTTTTAAAGCCATTATTATAATGTGCTGCCAGTCTGGAAGCGTGTTTAAGAAGCCAATTGGAACATTTGTTATATTTTTGGTCAGAAAGTTTTTGAAAATTTGCAGCAGCTTCTCAGCAGATGGTATTTTTCTAAAGTGTTTCAGTCCCTCTTCATTAATATGAAGTTTAGGGCCTATTTTCATATGCTCTACTTTCTTTATATCCTCTCTCTATATATATATATATATATATATATATGCTATATATATCTTTATATATATATCATATATACTTTCTATATATATATATATCTCCTGCTATATATATATATATATATATATATATAGTTGACCAACAACTTTAAACTTCTAATATTTTCATATTTATTTGATTAATTTGCCCTAAAATTCTTTGGATGAACACACTTTAAATATTAACTTTAATAAATTAATACATTAAGCAAACATTTTGATCAATTAAAATAAAATTTTTAAATGCACACACACTAGCTTTCGCCCGAATATATACAGCCTCTTCAGGTGTAGTTTTGACTGACTGTGAACAGGTCATGTTGATGCATTGGTGCTGATATTTTTCTGAGATCTTGTATTTGTTTTGTATACGTCATTGTGAAGTCTAATAAACTATCTGCCCTTTCTACCTCGTTTTTGAAGTTGTTGGTATTTTTATAAAAAAAATTAGATCGTTTTGCGTTTGTTGGTATCTGATGCGTAGATAAAATAATTGGTTCCACATTTTCATCTATATTGATTCTTCCTTTGATTATACTTTCACTGGGTGGAGTTTAGAGCTGTTTTAGTTATCAGTTACTTAATCATTTGCCTGTGTTAGTATTTTCTTCTTATTAATTCAAAGTGTCTCCCTATATAAAACATCATAGTTCATACAATGGAATATATACTAGATACATGCAGTGATTTTTCGTAGTTTCAGAAAAATTTTTTTATAACTATATTTTTTTTGAGTATAGTGCAGATGTTTGATGGAGTTAAGATTAAGTTTTTATAATAGTTTTTATATTTATGTGAAGAGAGACAGATATATATATATATATATATATATATATATATATATATATATATATATATATATATATATATATATATATATATATATATATATATATATATATATATAAGATTCTAATTTGAACTGGGAAATAGTCTGTGTTTTACAGTTATCATTAGCTATCATTTTATTATCAAAATTTCTTTTTGCTTTTTCTTTGTTTTTGAGTATTATATGTTCAGGGTATTGTAAATTTTTGAAGGTTTTTGTTCCCCCTCCACTCTACAAAAAGAATATGATTTACTTTTCAAAACCTTCAAAAATTTATACCCTGAACATATAATACTCAAAGCACTAAAAAAAAAAAGAAATTTTTCAGCACAAATGACGTTAATGATAACCAAAACAATGTGACCTATTTACCCAGTTCCCTGCAGTAATCTATATATATATATATATATACCTATATATATATATATATATATATATATATATATATATATATATATCTTTATATATATATATATATATATATATATATATATATATATATATATATATATATATATATATATATATATATATATATTTATATATATATATATATATATAAAAATATATATATATATATATATATATATATATATATATAATATGTAATAATAATATACCTATATAAATATATATATATATATATATATATATGTATATATAATATATGTATATATATATATATATATATAATATTACCAGAAAATAATCTTAAGCTCCATCAGGCCTCTATACTAAAGAGGTATGAGAAATAATTAAAGGCTTCTATCCACTGCATTCAGACTATACTGCTAACTATCTCGACATCCTTCATATGGGACGGTAATTCTGGAAGAAATATCAACAACCGATAACCAAATTTTATCAGCCCTCATAGAAAGTAATCAAATCATAAGAATCAATATGAATGAAAATGAACAATTATCTACGCATCAGATGACAACACTGAATATCGAAATATTTTAATATAAAGAAATATGCAACTTCAGCAAAATTCACGTTGAAATATTGCAAATGGTTACAGAGTCTGTGTTTGAACCTCAAACTCACTATAAGAAAGATCTCAGAAAAAACAACAACCTCCTAATGGGAAAAGCTTGGCACCAATTAAATCAGTGGGACTCGTTCTGGTCAATCAAACACACCTGAAAGAAGGCCAAACCAGCAAGCTATGTTTGTATTTAATAATTTTACTTGTGATGATAAAATGTTTGCTTAATATATTAATTTATTAAAGTTACTATTTAAAGGTGTGTTCACATCAATTTAAGGCAAGTCAGTCAATTTAAATATATATATCATAATAATAATAATAATAATATATATATGTATATATATATAGCATAATAATATATATATTTAAATAGATACGAAAATATGAAATTTTTTACTTAAAAACTATATATATATATATATATATCATAGCTGGGCATGCCGCAACGATTTTCGGCTATTCGGCTAATCGGCTACGCCGCACTATCAATTCTTATAGCCGTAGTCGTAGCCGAAATTTTTTTTTAAATAGTCGGACAAGCCAACGACGCACTGCATTTTTCCGCGGCTATCGTTTCGGCTATGGAATTTTTTTAAATTAATTAAGTGAACCCTAACTCCGTTCTCCCTGATGACAAGTCACTTTCGAAAACGGGTTTTATATTGGTATGAAAAAGGCGTGGCATTGTAGTGATAAGTGTGTAATAATATTTTCAGTCTTAGTTCTATACTAATACGAATAAGATGTGTCAAAAGCTAAAAGAAGAAAAGTGCAACCTGTTTTAAACACGCAGTTTTATTCAAAATTCCTTTGTGATGTTCTTGTCATGTTATTATTTTATTAATTAGGTATTATTATTATTATGTTACTAAGTAATTAAGTAATAATTATTATAATTACTAATTTACTGATTAGTAGTTACTAGTTACTAAGTAATTAATTACTAGTAAAATATATATATAACAAATTAATAATATATATATAATATATATATATATATATATATATATATATATATATATATTTATATATTTTTTTATATACATATATATATATATATATACTATCTATCTATATATATATATATATATATATATAATATATATATATATATATATATATAAATATATATATATATATAGCATATATCTTCATAATATATATATATATATATATATATATATATATATATATATATATATATATATATATATATATATATATATATACTCTAGCAGTTATATACGATTGCATATCTACGTTTCCGGAGAGATGCACCATTAGATTTATTAATTTATCAGATACTGAAATTTAATTAAATAATTTGTATAAAGTATAAACATAAAATTATTAAAATAATTAAATACATGGATAAGTTTGTGACTAGGACCAGAGGTGTTTCTGGAGACAGTTCAGCCGCTGCCAGTAGTAGCTTAAGGAGCAGCTCTCCCATTTTAAATGAGAGCTGTGACATGGACAGCCAAAGATCTCTTACTGATCCTGTCACTGTAACCCTTGATTGTGAGGAGACGAGGGATCCTGGAAACCAAGGCCAAGAGGGCAACGAGGATGCCGTCAAAGAGTTGAAAAGCTATTTGCTCACTCTTGAGAGGTAAGAAACTCGCCTCCATGCTATAGTAAAGACTAAAGACTAAAGACTAAAGAGCATAGTAAAGAGTAAAGACTATAAAGTAACCAAATTAAATCTTTAAATAAAATCTAGTAAATTAACTTTTTTTGAATTTTTTCATGATTGAACATTTAAATATGAAATTACAATAGTCAAATTCAAAAAAATTAAAAACTTCTATTTATTTCAGTTTCTTCATCTTTGAAAAATTTTTGAGGACTGATGAGAAAGTTGATGGGGTGTCTCTTAGGAAGATTCACACTGGTGTTGCCAAGTGTAAACATCCTGCCTGCAAAGGGAAGAAGGGGCTTTCCTACAGCACCCAGACAAGGTCCCACCTCAAGCAGCATTACAAGCATGTAAGTTTAAATAATTATTAATTAAATAATTTAGATAAGATCACAACAACTAACTGGTGTTGCTAGTTAATTAGTTATCAAGATTTAAACACTCTTGTATAAAGTCTTGATACTTTATACAAATGTTATCAAAGAAAATTAAAAAATTTGTAATTAAAGTTTGTATTATTTTTATATACCAGATGCACAATGACCTTCTCCCTCACCTCTCTGCAGCCATTGAAGGGCTTAGCAAGCGCGGTCGCTCCAGTTCAAGGGAGAGTGAGTCTCGCAAGCGTCAGATGTCTCTGGATGAGAGCTTCAGGTCAAAGTTCAGCCAGCAGAGAGCAAGACAAGGTTACACCAGGTGAAAAAATTCAGAAACATAATATTAGTTATTTTAATTGAACTCAATTTTTTTTAAATAGGTATATGAGCGACTTAGCGTCTTCACGTTTTAAAAATATTTTTATTAAAAATTTAAAATATATTGATTTATTAACTTAATTACTTTTTCATCATTAGGTGGTTCATTCATTCAATGATGCCACTGGATTTAGCTGATGATCCTTACACGAAGGAGATGTTTTACCTCATTAATCCCGAGTTTCATCCCACCTCAAGGAGGACTTTGAGCAGGGATATTGAAAAGCTGATGCAAAAGGGGAAGACTCGACTGATAAACAACCTCTTCCACCAGAAGTGGGTGGCCACTACAGCCGACAGTTGGACCGCCCACAATAGGTCCTTCTTGGGAATGACAGTCCACTGGATTGACAGGGTCAACCTCAAAAGGTGCCATGCAACTTTGGCGGTCAGGGAGGTGAAGGTAAGAAAATTAAAAAGTTAAATTTTGTCATTTTATACCTTAGTCTCATAACCATAAGAACATATGAGGTGTAAATATTATTTAATTTACAGACTAAAACAATAAAATTATTGTCTTTAGGAAAGGCAAACTCACCAGTTACTGGGGAAACTAATCACAGAGATTCATCATGAGTTTAGCATCCACGGTAAGGTGAAGGCCACCACTACGGACAATGGCACCAACTACGTGGCAGCCTTCAACGCCTTTGGTGAGTCCAACCAGGACCAGGAGAACCTTCCTATGGACCCTGATTATCCTGACTTGGAGATTGTGGATCTCCAGGAGCTCCTGAGGGCTGAGGGTGACAACCCAAGTCTGCCGCCTCAACACCGCTGCAGGTACTTAGAATTCGCGAAAACTAGTGCTAAATGCTACTAATATATATTAATAATATTATTAAGTAATAAGTATTAACAAATAAAGATTTGTCATTTAAGATTTAACTAATAATCTTTGAATTTCTTGAATTAAATATCTTATTGTTTCAGTGCTCACACACTCAATCTGTTGGCGACAACAGATGTGAGTGATATACAGGGCTGGAGCAAGGGGGGCTCACAGTGGAGGAGGACCATAGCTAAGATCCAGGCCCTGTGGAACCTTCAGAACAGGGCCCCAGTGGTGGCCAACCAGATCAAGATTGTCGCCAAAAGAAAACTGAAGACTCCTGTGGTGACAAGGTAGTAGTAGTTACTATTAAAAAAAGAAATTTAGCGTAAGAAATTGTTGCCGATTAATTATAGACAAGTTCATTTTATAAGTTTTTGATATTTTATATAAAGTTATATTTATTTCTGCAGATGGAACTCCCTATATGATAGTGTGATGGTCCTTCTGGAGGTTTTAAGGGTCGAAAACCAAATGGATGCCATAAACACCATCCTCATCAAGCAGCCCAAGGGAGGTTCCCCTCTCACAGAGGTAGACGTCGAGGTAAATATAAAGTATTTTTAAAGTAGCAATTGCTCTTTTAATATTTTTATTTATAATTTAATAAATTTATTAAATTATAAATCTCCTCACAAACCCAAACCCCCTCCATTAATCCCTGTTCTGTACCTGTACCATCGCTCTTGCTTGCCCAACACTCATATCGCTACTTCGTAAACAATCTCTAACTGAATATATCCACCTTTTTTTCCGGTCGTCCGACAGGCAAAACACTCTCACATGTGCTCTTATACACTTTCTTAACCAATATGGTGTTCTCCACCTTCTCCACATGTCCAAACCATCTTACAAAATCCTCATCAAATTTGGCAGTCTTTTCCCTTACCCGCAAGACACGCTTCCATGATAAACTCGTTCCTCATCTTATCCAATCTCCTAACTGCCAAGAACGCCCTCAGATTGTCCATCTGTACAACCCTCACTCTTGATCTATTCGCCCTATTCCATACAGATACCTCGCTCTCGTGCTCCCGTATTTTTATTAATAATCAATTATGCTTACGTAACTAAGCAATATATTAATTTTCACTCTTTCAGGTCATGAACGAGTACACATTGGTCATGCAGCCTGTGGCGCAGTGTCTTGATATGCTTCAGGGGGAGAAAAGGGCATACATGGGCACCCTCCTACCCCAACTTTGGTTGATGAAGACCAGCCTTGAGGAGAAGAGTGAAAATATTCATCTTGTGTATGCAAGGCCACTAGTACAGGCCCTCCTCAGTGGCTATGAAAAGAGGTTTGGCCACCTCTTTCAGAATAGGGATCTCCTTATGGCCACTGCCCTTCACCCCTCCTTCACCCTTAAGGCCCTAGAAAGCATTGCACCTGACATGGTGGAGGAGATCGGGGACAGGATTACCCGGAAGATAGGGGACTCCATCAAACCCACTGAGAAACAGCAGCAGCGTCAGCTTGGCCAGCCAACAGAAAAAGAACCCCACAATTCAGACGCACTCCTATTCAGTAAATTGTTTTCTAGAGTATTGGTACGCAGAGCAAGCCAGCAACAGGATGTGGAAATCGTCATACGAAAGTCCATGGAGGAGTGGGTGCCCTCTCAAGAAGATCCGAGCTGTTCCTGTTTCCCCAACCAGCATAGGGAGATATGGATAGATCTATTTATAAAATATAATACCCCCATTCCTAGTTCAGCAGCTGTGGAGAGGTGCTTCAGCGCGGGTGGGGACATCCTCAGGGCCAAGAGATCGTCCTTGAAGGAGGAAAGGTTTGAGGACCTTCTTTTCCTCAAAGGAAATATGGACCTCCTGCAGGAAGTGATTAGCCAGGAGGACATGGAGGAGGAAGAGGACCTATAGCTATGAAAGTATTTAACTATTTATGTAGTTAACATTTAATAAAAAAATTAAATAAATCTGTTTTACTATCTTATAAAAGGTTTAAAATGTAAAGGCATGCTTTCGTTATCGCGCAAAAGTTTACTTTGTAATTTAACGGTATCGCCGTAGGATAGCCGAATAGCCGCATAGTTAATGCCGCACTGAGGTTTTCAAAAATGCAGTCGGATAGCCGACGACGCACTAGTTAGGTGGCAAAGCCGAATAGCCGATGACGGACCTCGAAAAATTATAGCCGCGCCCAGCTCTGATATATATATATTTATATATATGGTTTGGTCATATGGAAAGGATGGATAATAATTGGTTGGTTATGCGGATGTCATTATAGATAAGAAAGAGCTGGTTTAATTTCATTATAATATAACATTTTCAAAAGTATTTGCATATTTTATAAAATTTTGAAAATTGCAGTTAACAGTAGACTATCTTTATTATATAGAGTATATAGAAATATTTCACCAAAATAGATGGCTCTAAATAAAGACATACCTCAAGTCCATTAAATGAATCTGGAATATATTTTGTGGGGAGTGTTTCCTCAAAGAGTATTGAGCTTGCATGAAACCTTCCAATTTCTTTTACAACAAATAAAGAATGATTTAAGTCCATTCCCTTCATTCGGTCGTACATCTTAAAACCTTGTTTTCTTAAATTCTCAGTAACAAATGCTTCCTTTCCTTTCTCTAAACTTTGAGATAAAAGTTCTGGAGTTCTAATAGGATCAAAACCTAGTTGATCCAGTTGATAATTCATACCTCCTACAATATCAGCTAATATCTGTATATATATTAGAACCAAAACCTTTAAAAAATGGTATAAATAATCTCTTTTTTATACAGTTCCAATTAGGCAATCATTAATAAATAAATTAGCTAGAAAATAAAATTAATGCAAAGCTATAAATACCTACTTGTGTCTCCCTGGTGTAACTCTTTTCCATAGCATCTGTGTGAGCATTAATGGGTCTTAAAGGATTAAGTTTTGCAACGTAAGAGCATACTGAATCAACTTCATTTTTTCGATAGAAGACCTAAGGAAATATATATATATATATATTTACTAGTACTATAATATTCAAAGACTGTTTATGATATATATTATAAATTAATTATATTATAATATAATAAAATATATAGTAATACTATATATAAGTATTATATATATATATATATATAATATAGTTATATATATAAAATCTAGATATAATAATTATATATATATATATATTATGATATATATTTATAGTTAGTATATTATATATATTTCGTAATATTTTATAATAATTATATTATATTATATATATATATATAGTATATATATATATATATATATAATATATTATTTATAATATATATGATATACTATATATATATATACTATATATGTAGAATATATATTTATAATATATTAGTATATTATTATAGTTAGATAATATTATATATACTACTATATTAATATGTATATAATTATATATACATATATATCATATAATTATAATCAGGCTGGGTTCCAGTACATTTTTCAGTACAATAGCATACAATACTCTAGAATTGTATCAAGTCAAGTACAAGTACTCTAGATTGTTCAAAGTACAAGTACACTCAGAGTCTTAGATTGTTCATTAGCAAAGTAAAGTACAGTACATGGTATTCAAGTACAGTACAAGTAAAGTACTTTATGAAAATCTTCTTTATATATAATATATAGTATATAATAATATAATATATAATATATATATATATCATATTATAATATATAATATATAATAGTATATATTATATAGCTATATATATATTTAATATCATGAGATCATCATCATATCATATCATAACCCGTGAGAAATCGATTATCTCTCCCCATGCACTGGAGTAAGGATTCGTAACATGCACCGGAATAGCATGAAAATAGTAGAAGAATTATGAAGCAAGTAGCGAAAGAAGCCCAGCTCTTCAGCCGCTTCCTTTTACAAGCCAATTACGTTGCAATCGTCGCAGTCAGAAAAATACCCCTAGAGTCGTCACGGACCGCGAGGATACTCACTATGAATGCTGTCAGGATGTAGGTCATGTATCTTGGCCAAGGTGGCGCGACGATACCGTCGCTGCACAAAAACCCCCATTCACTCTGTTTTGCCTCTTATCTTATCCGCCCTCTGGCCAATTCCAATTCTTTTTTTCCAGTTCCTTTCTGACTCAATTCACCTTTTTCTTTCGGTCTCCCTCATCCGTGTTTCATTCCAAACATTACCATAACATCCGTCTAAACGCGACCGACTAAATGCATCCATAGTCTTCCAATGACACAAAGATCTCAGCGTCTTCATTTGATTTCTACTCATTTACCCCATTACTCCGACAAAAACTCGTAAAAATGATACGGTTCATTTCCTTCATTTATCAACTTTCTTTACACACCTTAACACCCACTAACGATGTCCAAGACGGAACACATTGGTACTCTTAGATATATACCTCTTATTGATCATATCCTGCACTACTATACGAGTTAACAACGCGGTAACAACAACCCTATGTAAAACCCACCGCATCACGACTATTCTTACACCAAGTTATTGGCACCAACCACCTTAGTCTATTCACAATTTCCTACTAGCTCTCTGATCCGTCCCTTCTTCTCAAATATATCCTAGATATTGTCAAATTCAACCATTGTTCAGCTGCTCACGCATAAAATTGCGACGATCCGAAGCGCAACTTTCTCACCACAACCAATAAACTCTCTTTTCTACGTTCTTAACTGCTTTCAAACCACTCCATTTACAACCATACACTCCTCTAGGCCATCCCGTCTAAACTCTCTTTCGGATCTCCAGGCAAAGACCATAATCATCTCATAATGCGGTAGAGAACCTCCGACTCCTTTTCATTCTCCATCATTCTACTAACACGCCACCCCTACCTCAAGTTCTTTCAAAACTCATTATAATATATACAGATTGGATCGTCAAGGAGAAATAGCACATCCTTGTCTCACTCGGCATAGAATTAAATCAATCACTTTCGACTTTATTTATTATTAACTACACGCTTCACTATCGTGTCATAACACTACTTTTGGCTTTCCATTCAAGTGAACGTAGCCCAAAACTTCACTACATTTGCCATAGTAGCTTCCTGTTCTCCTATTGATACGCATGTTGCAATTCTAAATTCTAATACAATTTAAACTTCTCCTCTTTCATTATCCCAATCCATTTGTTTCAATGTACAGATTTGATCACAATATCCTCTACCGACTTCTAGAACGGCACCTTGTCTTTCCCAAAATCAGCTCTTCCATCATTCGAACTCACTCTTTGACCAAAATTCGCAGATAACCTTCCGCTGCAACATCAATAAACTAGATTACTATACATACATACAGTACTTATACACATTAAGCTTATATGAGGGTACTAATATTGCTCTCTCATCGGAGATCCTCGGATGTATCACCCTCAGTAAACGCTTTTATTACAACTCCATAATCCAATCAACAACATCTTTTCCTTATATAGTTATATATATAATATATATATATATATTTATTATGATATCTATTATTATTAATATAATATATAGTAAATATATATATTATATAATATAATATACGGCATGCACCCAGAGAAAAGGCGGGCATGTAGCGATAAAAACTATCAACAGGTACGAGCGAAACAATAAATCATCATTTTATCTTATAATTTTTGAGAGTTAAGACTAGCTGAAGACTTTAAAAAAAAAAAAAAATAACGCTTTTTAAAAAAATTATAATTGTCCAAAAGGTGTGGAAAAATACTCCTTTTTTTGAAAATTCGAACTGCTGCTTATCCGAGTGGCACAAGGTGCAAAATGTTGAAATTTGTTTTAAAGCTAACGATACCCCTCGGTACAAGGGTAAGGTGGTGCAGGAAGCGAACTGAGACTGGCGATAAGGGAGCGGGGTTCTCGCACCGGGGAACGCGGGACTTACACTCCCCTCTGTCCTCCGCTGCGAACCCCTAACAAAGGATATAAATAAGAAAAATGAATATTTTTCTCAAAGCGTAAAAAAAGTTGAGTGGCATATGTTTTTTGTCTTCTGTAGACTAATGTAGGTTTCACAGCTCAAGCATAGGCGTTCCACTATTCAGGTCTAAGATTTTAACTAACATTAGGAGTTATTAATAGATATTAGAATAAAATAAAATAAATTTTTAAGTTATCTCGATGATGTTCTGCGAGATCAAAATGTTATATTATTTGTTCCTGTAGACCTTTATAGTTTTCTTAGTTTACATCCTGAAAAATTTGATGCTGGGCCTAGTATATAGATTATATTGATTGATAGTAGATATATATATATATATATATTATAGATATATTAGATAATAATTATTATAATATTAGTATATATATGTACTATTATATATATATATAGTATACTATTATTATATAAATATGTTTTGTGCGGTGAATCGAAAGAGAGTTTGAAGGGATTGGTAGAGGATTGGGCAAGTGTCGTAAATGATGATTTTATGAAATAAACGTAGCATAGAGTAAGGTTAAGGTTGTCGAGTGGAGGAACGACCTCGTGTGACAGTTCTGCCTAGATGGTGAGCATTTGGAAAAAGTGCTGTATTTTTAAAATATTGGTATTTATAGGATAGGACGAAAAGAGAAAGGATGATGCCGAGTGTGAAAGGGAAAGTTGTATTGGAAAGGTGGCTGATGCATTAATCCTTGTGGATGTATAAAAGACTAAGTTTGATGCGCTGGGTTCTTACGTGGGGTATGTGTACCTGTGTTATTGTATAGTAAGTGAGACTATGGGTCTGGAATGAGAGTATAACTAAAGTACATATGTGTTTCAGATGGAAATCGTAGGGCCGTATTAGGTGGAAGAAGAATTGATAAAAGGTGGGGGGTTTTGGGGGGGGAAAAAAAACTTTTAAGAAGTTGTAATGGTGTGAAAAAAGGATAAATGAGAGAATAAAGAAGTGTATTAAACGCCAGGTCTGTGAAAGGATGATGATAGTCGGTTTGGTTAAGCGGCTGGGAGACCAAGGAAAGTGGATGTCAGCAAAAGAATGTTTGAGGAGGAAATGTGAATGGGGCAGAGGCGAGAATAAGAATGCATAATAGGAGTGGAATGGCAGTGTTTGTGGAGTGTATGATTGTGTGCCACCTGGCAAGCTATTGAATCATCACATTAAGGCGAGATAAGTGAGGGTCGTCGCGGATCCCGTGAAGCTGCTAGGTGCAATTTTTCTGACTGGAGAGTTCCAAAAGTTAAATAGGAAGTAAGGCTGAGTTTTCTTGTCGACTGATTTCATATTCATTCTACTACTTTTCGTTTCGGTGCATATTACGCCACTTTAAAGACAGTCTGGGGAAAAAGGTGGATGATGATGAGAGAGAGATATATTTATATAATATATATTTAATATACTATATTATCATATATATATAATATATATTATATATATATACGTATATACTATAGGTTATTATATTACTATAATATTATATACTATAATATAACGTAATAAATGATATTATAGCTCTATATTATAGTATATTAATACGTAATATTACGTTAATGACATACTTCATATTCATTCATAGAATGATAGTTAGAATTATTATGGAATTGAAAAAATTTGTTGATAAGATGAGTAGAAAGAAACATAAAAATATTGGCAAGTTTAAAATGCCTACTTGCAAGTACCAGGCACAAGTACCAAGTACAAAAGGCCAGTACAAGTAAAGTCAAGTACCTGGTTTTAGAAACTGCAAGTAAAGTACAAGTATCAAGTACTACCAAAAATCTATCATCAGTAAAAAGTATTCCACCTTTATTGTAATTTGCAAGTACTTGTATCTTGGGCCAAACGCTGATATATATATACATAATTATATATATATCTATAATATATAATAATGATATATATATATTAAAATATACTAATTATTATAATATATTATATAATATATATATGATATATATATATAAAATTTCTTTATATGTGTATAAAATCATATATACGGCCCTAGGTATAAATATATATAAATATATATATAAGTAGCATTATATATATAATATACTAATATATATATATATATACTCATATATACTATTATATATGTATATCAATTAATTAATATATATTATATATAAATATATAAATTATCTTATATAGTTTTAATATATAGTATATATATATATATATAATATATATATATATATATATATTGATGATAATATAAAACTATTATAGTTATATATATATTGGATATAATCTATTTCTAATATATAATATATATATATTATGAATATAAATATTTAGTTTTAATATATAATATGTTTATTTTATAATATGTAAGATGATATTTATATATTACATTAATATATACTACTATAAAGTATATTATTTATTTATAATAATATTATATTATGTATAGTATATATATATTATATTATACTAATATTATATGAGAGATAGTGATATATTAAATACTTGTAGCAAACATTTGGCATCTTGACAAGTCCTTACTAGAAACATTTATATATACGTCGATATATAAATTAACCTATATAGTTATATACTTTAGTATATGATAAGGTATATATATAATATATATTATACTATATTATATAATATATATTTATATATAATATATATATATTATATATAGTACTAATTTATATATATAGTATACTAGTTGTAAAACTTGACTTATTTTCTGTCCATACTTCCTATGAATAAAAGGATTATAAGTTCCTTAAATTTGTCTTTAATGTTAGCTAATACTTCTTCATCAATAGTGAATCCTTCAAAGTTATGTAAGTACCGTGTAACGAAATTGGATGTTTCCATAAGAGATCTATTTATATTTTATAATTAAAAATGCAATACTTTTTAATTTTATCAGATAAATGTATATACAAATAGAATAATGGAAAGAAACTTTTAATTCTTTTTATGCGCAAAAGTATGATTTGGATCGATGCATTTGCTCTTCTCAAAAATGCATCTTTTGAGGTTAGCTTAGTTTTCATTTAATAGTTTTAAGATCATTTGTTATTTTTTGTTTACTTACATACACTTATATATATTATTAAGCAAATTAACGTACAATAAATGTTTTAAGAGTTTCTTATATATTTTTAGCATATTTTACTAAAATGCTCATCTCAAACAGAGTGAGTGAAGTTGTAGCGTTGTTAAATCGAAACACATGCAGTTTTAGTTCAGTTTTTGTTTCTTTTCATAAAAGGATATTTGAGGAACTTTATATTTAAACAATTATTTTAAGATAGATATTAGCAGTTTTAGCCGGAAAACAAATATTAATACTGTCCGCCAAAGATGCATAATAAACTATTATAATTGACTTGCGATGAAACCTAAAAGGTTGTTATCTGATATATTAACGATACATTAGTTACCTTTATTTTCAAGAAGTACGATAATTTAGCATTTTTATTTCAGAATAGAGACTTTATGTGTGTGTTTCTCTATTTAAAAAGCCATTCATTATATTAAGAAATTATATTTATTCCAACTTTTTGAGGATATAGAAGACGAGATTGTGATGGATTTCGAATGCGAGACAGGGAGTTCTCTAGGCTATACTCTCAGGCACGTTGGTAACAACCGCTTTTAGGGAAGCATCTAGGCATCCAGCCGAAACCTAGTTTAGCTAACCCTAAGCTTCAACTTGGTTAAGCGCAGTGCTTTGGAAGTGGCGCGAAGCATTGTTTACTCTGGAACGAGTAGTGACCGTTTCCCAACTTCGGGATTGCCAAGCTTGTTGAAGTGGCATTAGCCATCGCCCTACTTGGACGGCAATGGCAGACAGATGGGTCCATTTAAACAGGTATTACGTGTCCCATAGGCTTCAGCGTTTCCTAGTCCAATTCGGTCTGCGATTGGCGGCAGGTGCTCTGGAAGTGCCAATGGTACTGGTTAGATTGAACGAGTAGTGACGTTTCCCCACGCTCACTTCGGGTTTCGCCTAAGACTTTTGAAGTGGCATTAGCTCGCCCTCACTTGAACGGAAGTGGCCGACAAGTGGGTCCCATATTTTAGACGGTAGTGACCGTCGCCAAGGCCTTCAGCCTGTTCCTAGTCGATCGGATTCTGCGGATTTGGCGGCAGGCTTCTGGAAGTGCAGGTAACTCGTTCTATGGAACGGTAGTGACCGTTTCCACTCCACATTCGAGTTTCCTAAGCTTTGAAGTGCATAGTCGCCCTCACCTTGGACGGAAGGGCCGACAATGCTCCATTTAAGACAGTAGTGATTACCAGTTCGCCAAGGCCTTCAGCTTTCCCTAGTCGAATTCGAAGTTGCCGATTCGGCGCCAGTGCTACGGAAGTGGCCGAGGTACTGTTTCTTGGAACGGTAGTGAAGTGGCCGAAATACTCACTTCGAGTTTTCCTATGAGCTACTGGAAAGTGGCATAGCTCGCCGCTCATTCTGACGGAAGGTGGCCGACTAGAGTGGGCCAATTTTAGGAAAACGTAGTGAACGCGCTCAATTCTGACGGAATTGGCCGCAGTTGGGTCTTATAGTAGACATCGATTAAAACACACGTCGGCTGACTTTTGTAAAGTTATCTAGAAAGGTAACGAGTCTCTTCTTGTCTGCGAATTCGTACACCTTACTCCGAAGTTACCTCGCTCACGAAGTTACCTTACTGGGGGGGGGGCGACGGCGCCTCACGAAGTTACCACTGCTGCACGATAGTACCACGCTCACGAAGTTACCACTGCTCACTAAAGTCACGTGTCATGTATTGTCATTAAAGATTACTTTTGCTACATTGTTCAATAAAAAATAAATAATAAATAAAGTCATTGGGTAAATAAAAGTGTTGTTTATCTCTGTCACTGAAATTGCTTGTTAAAAGTTAAAAATCTTACATTGGGGATAAAGCGCTGAGACAATAGCAAGTTAGACAATTGTACAGTATTGAGCTGCTAACAGTACGGAAGTTTATTAATAAATGTCAATTAGTAAAAAAGTGAAGTTATATAATTCAATTTTAAATATGCAAGTTAAGAAAAGTAAATAAAATATTGACTACATAGAAGATAAGAGAAATTTCAAAGGGAAATTAATTGCTAATGAATAGTTATTAAATCATACACCATCACTACAATCAATCATAAGTATGATGGACTTGGTTAATCATCTTAATGAAGTGATATCCTTTTTGAAGCATTATTTCATTTGATAGAATATAAGAAATGCTTGGATGAAATTATGATACTGTTTTGTCTAATTGAGAACTGAGCCTTTTCAAGGAAAGAAGAAAAAGAAAGAAAAAGAAGTTTGTCCAAATATACGATAGTTATAGTATCATCTAAAATGATAATATTGAGAATAATGATCTTTAATGTATAATGAAACTCCGGAATAACTGGTAAGTAACAATACTATGATCTGATTATTAAATATGGTATAGAGCTGATAATCAAGCTCTTATTGAGCGGGGTTCGGGGTGATCAGCCTGGCAAGATCAATCTCTTTCTTCGAGAGCCAATTATAGACAATCGTATCGTTATAATAAGCTGGATCTCCCATGATTGCTTTATGAGCAATCGTCTTTTCCTGCATGTTCGCCGTTATGCGTATTCAGCCAGATAGTAAAATAGTAGCGTTCAACGATTAATAATGAAAAAGAAATTGGTAATAGTAAAAAATAATTTAGCAGATAGTTTTTCCTTCTTAAATCTTTACTTGGAAATTAAAGTTGTTTAATAGGATAAGATAAGAACAGTAATGAAATATGTGTTCTAATAACAATAAGATGATGCTAAGGGAGAGATCAAATTATCGCTGAAAGCTTGGTGTAAATAAGAGGATAATGATAATACTTGGTAATAGCTAATGAAAGAATATAAAATGTGAATGGTTAGGTGATGGATAGAATAATAAGATAGACAATACGGCTTGCGATAGTGTAATAAATCAATACACGCTATTTGACGAGAAGACTGTATTGTGTATAGATGAATGCATGATAGTAATAAAGACATTGGCGAAAGCATATCATGAGCGTAAATTAACGATAACAAGTAACGTAACGACATGGGATGTCATAAAATGAGACAAGTTAGTATTGAACATAGATATACTGGCAGTACATGTTATCAAGCAAAAGATGAAATCTTGTAGCGGTAAGTAATTCAGTAGATAGCTTTTCCTTCTTATATTTAATTTAGAACATTAAAATATATAATATAAAGGGGTTGGAACTCAATAGTAGTATATGATCAAAAGAGCAGTTGGAAATAGTGATGGTAATGATAGTAAAAAGGATAATATGGTAATGATAATAATAATGATATAATAATAATAACGGTGATGATAGTATTACTTATAAGGGTAGAAGATAGTGTAAAAGATGGGTAATTCAATATAAATCTGTACATATTTTAGCTGTACTTTCATGTTACTAAAAGTTTGCCAGAAATTCAGCCCATAAATACCCGCAATAATTATAGCATAATATACAGTTTGATATTAAATGATGAGAGAAAGTTAGGAGATATTTATAAGGACGCAATCTTTAAATCTATAAATAGTTTTTTTTAATCGGAAATTTAAGTATTTTCTCATTAATTGTTATAACATATTGTCTTCCCCATAAAAAAAAGATGTTCCTATGTAAACGTATTTTAGGTAAGATTTTGCAAATTTATGTGAGATATATACATTTCGGAAATTTTAAGAGAGTATCAACTGTTGTCTAATGCATTACATGAGAGGATTAGTCTGCTGTAGGGTGGCAAGTATTTAAATATTAATCGACTTATGCAGCTTACTGTTTAGTTGATGTTATGGAGATGAATATCTTATGATGATGTTAGTTGAATTAGTTTTGGTAACTCTTTGCATAAAGTAACAGGTTCAAGAAAAGATATGAGGAAGAAAAAAGAATGTATTGAAAGATTAAATGCAGGAAATATTTGATGAGAATTGAGATTATACTTAAGAACTAAAGTAATGGTAGAGAGCAGTTTAGATTTGGTAATGGGAAGTTAGCTCTTATTTAGTTTCTTAAGTTTTGAAGTTAATAAGTTTTTTGCTGATTATGATTTGATGACGTTCTCACTTGAGATATTATGAAAAACGATCTTTAATGATGAATTGTTTAAAGCATTATATTGGTTAGACCTTTCGCGCACAGCGCATCATGATATTTATTTAGTTAGCAATAAGGCTATGGCAGCAAAGGATCTGACCAACACTCTTATTTTAAGAGTATTTGAATAGGCTTAGGTCTATGGCAGAAGAGAGTCTAACAACACTCTTTATTGATTTTGCCTTGGCGTTTGCTTGGTCGTAAACCTAGTTTGCCGGTGATAGTCCAAAATTAGTTAAGATTCCTAGGCACGATATGTGCAAACCGCTGAATAAGAAACTAGGATTGTAGTTAGCGCTTTAACTCACGCATGCTATCTTCGGGCAAGCTTAATTTTTTTTGGTAAATTAGCTTTAATCTGTTGATATGGATTAAAGCTGATCAAAGGTCTTATGTAACATCTATCGAAAAAGATATCCATGTATACATGAGAAAGACATTGAAATGAACAGAGTAATTTAAGTAATGAAAAAATGAGAGAGGTTGTTGAAGTCTGAAGGAATGATGGGAGGTTAAGTTCTTTTGCGAAAGATCTCGGAATAAGTTTTATTTTGCTTTAACGTAATTATTTCTTTTTGTATATTTAGTGATCCCGTTCCTGACTTAAAGGATTCTTTATAATATGTAAATCTAGGTACGTTTTGAATAAACTTCTTGCGCGAAGTTCTAATATTATCTGAAGTGTAAATAATTTACATAAACTTAACTATATTTTTTATATTAGAATTAGGAAATTTGTGAAATTGAGAACTTCATAAATTGAAAAGTTTTGAATAAGATGGCACGTGTAAAAGATTTTACTTTTTTCTATTCCAACTTCTTTGATGAAAGCAAAGATTATTAAAGTCTCTAGACATTGGTCTTTTGATGATTATTAATGTATCGATTTAGACAAAATATGAAACGATCTTATTATTTAATTTACCCCGTGGTACAAGTTTGAGATGTTCCAATACAGAGATCCTTTTATTAATTTATAATTAAAATGTCAAAGAGATTTCTGATTATAAAAATTGTACTTTGCGACAGGCGGTGATGGAAAGAATACTTTTAATATATCTAGCACTGAAAGGTATGCTTTTCTATCGATGCATTTTGCTCTTTCAAACGATGACGCGTAATTCTAAGTATTTCTATTTTCATTTAATTTAAAGAATATTTAATAAAACGAATATTAGTTTTTCATGCAAAGATAGATACTTATCGTACTTGAATTTAATGTCAGCTTTTTTAAAGTTAATATCATTATTTGCTATGCCTAGTTTAGAAGAGATATTTTGAAGCTTTTTCTTGCGTTTTAAGATGCGAACACATCCGTTCTTAAGTTTATTTTGATTTTCTTTCAGTAAAAGATATTTGAGGAATCTTTATTATTTTAACCAATTAGTTTTTAAGATAATATTAGTAGTATTTCGTATTTCAGTAGTCCAATATATAACTGTCTTGCTATAAATATTGATAAGGGTTTTTATCGATTCTTAGCGATTTGTACATAATGAGATTATCTGATAATATTTAAGAGATCAATTATTACCACTTTGATTCTTCAAGAATCCTGATTCTTTGAAAGTTTTAATTTCAGGTAAGTTTATTCTCACTCCTTGCGAAGTTGTAAACTGAGGGGCATTGCATATTAGAAATAATTTCTTTAAAATCAGACTTCTTGAGGAAATAAATGCACGAGATTTGAAGGTGTCAGAAAGGCAACTAGGGAGTATCTCTAGGTATACCAACTCAGCAACTGTGGGTGAACACCGGCTTTACGAGCATATACTTCAAGCCGAAACACTATTTTAGCTAACCAAGCTTCACTTGGTTAGCGGCGTGCTTACTGAAGTGGCCGAAGCATTGTTTACCTGGACGGTAGTGCGGTTCTCCAAACTTCAGGTTCCCTAGAGTTATTGGCAGTGGCATTGCTCGCCTCAGTGGACGGAAAGTGCCGACAGTGGGTCCCATTTAAGAACAGTAGCTTAACGTCGCCCAGGCTTCTGAGCTTCTCTAGTCGAACTTCGTTCTGCCGATTTGGGACAGTGCTTCTGGAAATGCCAAGGTACTGTTTAATTGGAAGCGGTAGTGACCGTTTCTGAGCGCACTGCGACATGCCCGAGCACGCAGTACCAGGAATTCGCGACCACCCTCGACCTTGAGGAAGTGGCCGACAAGTCGTCCCATTTGAGACGGTAGTTACATTGGCCCAAGCTGGAGCTTTCAGTCGAATTCGTTCTCCGATTTGGCGCAGTGCTTCGTGGAAGTGGACCAAGGTACGTTATTGGACGGTGTGTACCGTCCAGAACTCACTTGAGTTCCTAAGCTTTGGAAGTGGCATTAGCTCGCCCTCTCATTGGAGGAATGGCGACAGTGGTCCCAGTCTTAGACGGTATGATACGTCGCCCAAGGCCGTAAGCCTTTACGCTAACTCGAAGTCGGTCGCGCCGATTTGGCGGCAGTGCTCGGAATGCAAGGGTATTGTTTATTCGGAAGGCTAGTGAACCCGTTGCTTCCGCAAACTCACATTCGAGTTTCCCTGAGCTTTTGGAATGGCGATAGCCGCTCTCCCTTAGCACGGATGGCCGCGATGGTGCCCATTAAAGCAGGTAGATTACCTCGCCCAAGCCCTCAGCATTTCTATTCGAATTCGAGTGGCCCGATTCGGCGCCAGTGCTTACAGAAGTGGCCGCTGTTCTCTGGAACGGTAGTGACCGGTTTTCCCAAACTCATTCGAGTTCCCTGACTTTGGAAGTGGCCATAGCTCGCAATCAATCTGACGGAAGTGGCCGCAGGTTGGTCCCATTTTACGACGGTAGTGACAGGTCGCCCCCCATCCTGCACGGAAGTGTGCGCCGTTTTGGGCATCACCGATATGCTCACTGTACTTAAACACACGTAAGCTGACTTTTGCAACAGTTCGCTATTCATAGTAGTATAACGATCTTCTCTGTGCGCGAATCTATACACGTTATCTCGAAGTTACCGGCTACGACAGTTTCCACGCGTCAGAGTACCACCTCAACCTAAGTTACACACGCTCATAAAAAGTCACTGTCATGTAAGTCATGTCATTAAGATCTAATTTTGCTACAGATTGTGCTAAATAAAGAATAGAATAATAATATAGTATTGCTAAAAAATTAGAATTAAACTTACTGCCCTGAAGATTGTCTTGTCAAAGCTTTTAAATCTTACATTGGTGGCAGACGCTGGGACAATGCAGCAAGTAAGACAATAGTACCGGCGCGACTTTGTCTATCAATCGCGTAAAGGAGTTATAATATCAATGTCAAATCGTAAAGTGAAGTTAATATTAAATTTAAGTGGTACAGTTCATTTAAAGAAAAATTTAAATAAGAATATTTTGATACATCGAAGACTAATAAAGAAATTTGCAAAGGAAATTATTGCTAATGAATGTCATTAAAATCAAGCATCGGACTAAATCAAATAATGGATAAGATCTTGTATAAGTAATCTGTAATGAAAGTGATATCTTTTTTAAAGCATTAGTTCATAACTATTTGGAAAAATTAAACATCGTCGTGTGCTAAAGAAATATGGTACTGTTTTTCTAATGAGACTGACCTTTTCAAGAGAGAAAGAAAAAAAAGAAAAGAACGTTTGTCAAATAGTACGAAGTTTATAGTAGCATAACACAAATGATAATCTCGAGATATTAATGATAATTATGATACTTATGACAATTTAAATGACAATACTACATAATACTGATTATAATATTAAATGGTATGGAGATGATTATAATTTCTAGGATGATGAGAATAATAACGATAAATAATAATGATAACCAATGATTATTACATAACAAATAGCTATGGTAATAGGTAAGTGGTAAAGATGATAGTGCAAGATTAATACAAATATTTGTGACGACTTGATAGATATTTATATGAAGTTAGTGTAGCGTTAACGTTTATATATAAAATAACAGAAATTGGTAATAGTAAACAATAGATTTAGCAATAGTTCTTTCATTCTTAAATCTTACTTGGAACAAGTTAAGAGTGTTTAATAGTGAATAAGATAAAACATAATGACTGATATTCCTAATAACATCAATGAGAGGATATAGAGAATAAAGTTATTAGTGATATTGGTAATAAGAAGGATAATGATAATATTGTCATGGCTAATACAGATAAAAAGTTGAATGGTATACATAAAATAAGATATAATATATAATTATGACTATTGATAATAATAATAATATACGAATTGACGAAATGTATTGTCATCAAGTGATTATAACTGATAGTAATATAGGCATTGCAAAGATGATATGAGAAAGTTGTAAAATTACAATACAGAGTAAGACCGATACCGACATTGATGTTCATAACAAATGATGACAATAGTATTATTATAATAGTAATGGCAGCCTTTTTTTTT
>JABUQX010112120.1:0-14776 GCA_015478945.1 Trachelipus rathkii | reverse complement strand
TTCTATAGGTACCCAGCGGGCACAGTGCTCCAGGAGCTGACCCACTTCGTCGACCTACGACACCACCTTAAGACCGTTACTTAGACAAGGGAGAGCATGTGCTGCACACGAGTTTGTTTTAGACATTATAAAGCTTCCAGGACTTGTTGCTGTGGTTGTTTTCCTTCTTTTCAGCCACTTCTGTTCTGGTGGGAATCTCTTCCCTTCTTCTGGTTATCTGGTAATTTTAATCACCTCAGTTTAAGACCTGCGTTCTGCGCACTGTCTGTGTCATCTGCGAAATTCTGCGTTAGATGACGGACAATTTCAATGTTTACCCCCTCCTTGAATTAGGGAGGCTCTGCCAGTGAAGCATGGTTAAAAACTGTAATATATTTATATATATATATAATAATACTATATTTATATATTTATATAATTTATATATATATATATAATATTATAATAATAAAATATATAAATCTAATTTATTTATTTATATTATATATATAATAAATTATATATATCTTGACACAAGTGTTACATTTAGATATAATATAAAATTCATAAACATATAGGTTAACTATTTCTAGCAGTGTATCCTTGAGATAAAGTTAGTAAAAATTATTAACATGTTTGCTTGAATTCGTATTTATATTTTATTAATTAATATATAATAATAGATTATAGGAGATCCTAAAGAATATAATAGCTTTACATCTTATCCTTTCGGAGATATCTGTGATGATGGAAATTATACTATAAACAAAAACTATATTTTATTTTTTGTTTTTTTTTTACATATCAATATTTGAAATTTTTTTTATTACATACCATACTATTTAAATCATGTATAAATTGTTATATAGGAACTTTATATATATATATATATATAATTAACATACTAACCGTAAAAAAAAGTTATATATAAATTTTTAATTAAAAATTATATATAATATAATATAATATTAAATTGGTCATATCTATTAATTGTTTGAGTATCATTAAAATAGATTAAGATAAAATAATCCTTAAGATAAATTAAAACATCATATAACTTATTTCCCATTATCTATATATACGTAATATCTAGCTATATAGTCTAACTACTACTATATTATACTTATATATATAAATTAAATATATATAAATAAAAAAATAATATAATTATAATAATAATAATTAATAATATATTAAATATATTAAATTAAATAATAAAATATATAAAATAATAAATAATAAAATTAAATAATTAAAATAATTAAATAATTTTAATGAATAATTATATAAATAATTAATAATTATAATTTATAGAGTTATATAAAATAATATTTATAATTAATTAAATTAATAAATAATAAATAATAATAATAATGAATATAAGTAATTAATAATAATAATATATAAAGTATATATTGGCTATAATGATAATTAATGGATAAATAATTAATAATAATAATAGAGATCAGATATTAATAGGAAATAATAAAAAATAATATTAGAAAAGACACAATTTAATAACATAATAATAAATTAGATAAAAACAAAAATAATAAATACTTAGATATATAAATTTATAGATTATTTTTGTTCTTAGGCCCCGCACGAGATCAATTGCAGAATTCGTGAGATAAAGTAATAATAAATTAAATGAGAGCAACAAAAGAATAATAGAATTAATTAAATTGCATCCCTAATAATTATATTTATAATATAGAAGATCAGTAGTCTAGGTACTCTCCTATATTTCGAAAGATATCTTATATTTTAATACGTACAATAAAGGAGATTAGTGCAAGAATATCGCAGCGTGCTTCTCTCTCTGTAGGAAGATTCATCTATGCTTACTTTTTTTGGTTGATATCTAAGACTGCTACTTCTCGTACTGGATCTCCTTGCTCTCCTCCCTCTCTCTCTCTACTAATTGCGTCTTACGCTTCTCTCAACGTTGTTTGTGTGTGCACAATGAAACTCCACGGGTGCTTCTCTCTGCGTCTCTCCTACTCTCTTTCTCTACGTCTATGCTTGCTCTTGCCATGCTCTCTTCGCTTTTTTTTGTTACATCATTCTAAGTTAAGTTATTTGATAACGACACCTACAGACTGTAGTAGGCTAGCCCTTATTCATAACAACAGGAATGTTAATATTCATTTTAATATTTACCCTACAGACAGTTATTATGAATGTGTATGTTGTTTTAATGCAGTACTAAAATAATTTAATATAATACTTTTAATTTATAACTCAAAAGTTTTAATTTAAACTATTCTAATAATAACAGATTATTTGCAATTATAAAAATTTCTCAAATTTTTGAATGTTTATTTTAGTTTCTATAAAGTAAGTTTACCTACATTTAGAATTGTAACAATTGTTACACCATAAAGATTTTATCTTTTGAACTATTGGAACTCCAAGGAAATGACTGTTTTACCTTTAGATGCCACACTTCAGCACATAATGTATAAATACATAATATTTTATGAATATTTATAGTCATAGGATATTTATAAAATAAAGTGAGAAATTGGAAATTGTGATATAGGCTACATAACTTTTCCAATGAAATAAAGTATTTACAAACTTGTATGTGTCACATACTTACCAGTAATTTGCTTCTGAAAAATTTTCTCTTTGCTGGAACATTTTCTAAAGAAGAATTCACAGAACATGACTCAATAATTTTGGAGTATAGATATAATATGAAGTAGGTGATACCTTATTTATCTTTATTGTACGTTATATTGTATATAGATGATATTTGTGATTTTATTATGGTGTAAATCTGAAGGTGATGAAGTTGAATAGTAGAGTATATATATAATTACCTAAGAGAGGTTTGGCCAAGTAATATTGAGGTGCGATATAAACATTTTCATAAAGAAGAATTCCAGAACATACTCAAAACTCATTTTGTGAGTAAAAAGAAAAAATAAAAATAAGGCTTAATTAGGTATATGATGATAGTGTAGAAGTAATACTAGCGTGTGATAGTTCAATGTTTAAGATGTGTAGTACTAATAACTTTAGAACAAAGTAATTTGAGTTTAAAATGTATTTAAGATATAATGCTGAGAGAAAAGTGAGAACGTAGTATATAATGATGCATAAATGTAGTATAGGATAAGTTTAAATTGTTAAATTATACTGTAAGGTGTGTTAAGAGATCACAACAGTTATACGAGTCTGGTGACTGATTTTAGAAATTCCTATTCTGTATCTGAGATTGATTGAGGAACTAGCTATAGTTTAGTTGGATTGCTTTCACGCACTAGACGCAAATTTGAGAGGTTTCTGGTGCTCGCACATGGAAGTGTGATTCGGTCTCTCATGCGACATTGATGTGAACCTCTTTGTATAGTTGATTCATTCTGAGTCAAATATCAATATGAAATGGTTCTGCGAATAAAGACTAAAGATTAAAAATGATTCTGGTAACGAGAGGCGTTTTAATGACTATATGTGGTCGTTTCACGCCACTCTGTAATTATAGTGACAAACAAAGATCGTGATAGAGGAGAATGTTAGGCTTAGTTGATATAGACAGAGACTCTGATAAAAATAAGAAGAAGACTAAGTGTAATAGACGGGGGTACCCTAAATGGAGTTCTCAGAGCGAGGAGTATGTGATATAAGAGACAAAATAATATCTGCAGACGTTTTCTGAGTTGCGCAAAAGCGCCGACAAAATAATTTCTCAAAGGTAAAATGATCGACAAAAATTTTTTGCTAATTGTCGTGGTTTATTCTAAAAAGCCGATCGACACAACGTACAAAATCAGGCATATGGCAAATGGAAATGTCAGCACTTGATCTAAATTGGAATGGTAATGAGTATATTGAGATTGACAGGAGAGTGTTTTCTCAGAATATATACGACCAGTGTAAGAAGGTGCCTAACAGACGTGACAACATGGGAAGAGGATATAATTGAAGTACAAATATATCAAGCTCAACCAAATACGGTTGAAATGAGTTAATCTTGATATATGGTGTATGTTCTTTTTATCGTGTATTTTTTATTGCTTTTTTGTGTCTTTTTTAGTATTTGAAAAGAAATGTGAATGTATACCTATCAGTCCTCGTGAATTTAATCTACTGAGTGTATATGGCGGATTCTCTCTTGGCGAGCGGACTAAGGGTGAATGGTTTGAGTGATAGGGTTCCTTTTTGAAGTAGGATTTTTGGCTATGGGTTTATTCCTCTCGCGGTAAGGGATTTAACCTCCTAGATATTTGGATTCGAGATAACTGATGTATTCACAACTGCAATGATGGGTTACTCGCATGGGGTTTCGCTCCGTATGCATGACAACTCACGCGGGTCAGTGGATGTTTTTTGCTGTGGGTGTTATATTAGCGTTATGACCAGTGGGGCATAGAGTGTGTATCCAGAGAGGAGAACGAGTGAAACTCAATGCGTAGAGAGTGTGCTGTCTTAGTCGATTTTGCAATACATGTTTACTTTCTCTCTTTGTACTTTAATTTCTGTGCTATACTGTGGTATTTCTTACCTTAGATATTCTACGTGAAACAACCTCTCTCTATAACTCTACTCTCAATGCTTGAGAAATTCAAAGGTTATGGAGCGACATATAATATTACTAATCAAATTAAATAAATTAAATAAAATACCCTATTGGGAGTCAAAATATATATTATTTAATATTATCTTTAAGATAATGATTATACATCATGGTTTATTTCTTCATAAAAACCGATATAGGTATAAGTACACATTTTAAGGTTAATATTTATATTTGTTCAAAAAAGTAAATTTAATAACTTTTTAACTAAGTATTTAATGCTAATATAAGAATCTCTTTATATATTTAACATACTTGTTATATACTGTTGATTTAAACAGATTACTTATCTATTATATCCTAGATGAAAGAGAATATATTATTTAAATATATATGCTACGAAAGCGTAAATTGGCTTATATTAACAGTATGAATATGATTATTTATTAACAATTATAATAAGTTAATAATAGTATATTAGCTCGAGCTGTTCTTAATCAGATATAAATAATAGAATCTAGTTGAATTGTGACTTAAATATTTTATTGAGATATATACCTAGACAACATCCTATTCTATATTCAGGTTTGAGTCTACATATTCCTAAATAAATAACGACACTAACAGGCGACACCCAGCTAAGTGTTTATTTATTGCACTCCGTGATATAAGAGGAGGGTGATTATGAACTGACCTCCTACTTAATGGCCTAATATAGAGTAGCATCTAAAAGAAAATAGATAATAAATTATTTTACTAGATTATAATACATAATATGCTATTAATCCTCAGGTATATAGCCTCAATGGCAGCTATGTTGGTTCTGCTTGCACGAAGGTTTTCTGATATTCCTATGTCCCGAATTTGAATCAGAATGAGTTTAGCTCATCTTATCTCGTGGAGATTTAACTCCAACTTTTTTTCAGCACAACTGGTCAAGAACTGATTTTACGTAAGCTTAAACTAGCTTCTTGTTACTCGGTGGCGTGTATATTTGTTAAAATATGAGTAATCTCGTGATATGGAAGACATAAAATACTAGAATAGATCTTGATAGGGACTATGTTTGAGTGGAACAGATCCAGTGGCTAGTCATGGTAATTGTGTTGCGAGTAACCTCTCAAATTTAGTGGATGAGCCTGACTAGTGATCGATCGTTTTATAGTTTGTCAGCTCCGACTTGGCGCGGAATGCTGAGTCGCATGTTTGTAGTGAGTATTTAAACATTCCAGCGAATGGTTCTGCAATGTAGCATAAAAATTATGCTTTTATGTGAATGATTGAAATTAAGACTGGCCTCCTGGAGCTATTCTATAATCCAACATCAAAAACACTGACTTATCGATCCCTCACGTATATATATATATATATATATGTACCAGCGTTTTTAACGTATACTACCAACTGACCATTAATTAGGTCTATCTCAGGTAGATATTGAGTAGCTACTTACTAAAGAACTAAACATAGAAAAGAAAGATATTGTAGCTTTAAATTCTTGCATATATATATATATATAGTATATCTTAGCTTATATAATCCCTTCATGAAGGACTCATTATCTAGCAGATATTCCTCGCACCAACGATTTCGAAGATCATCAAAAATATTATTGGACAGAGATTGTTCACCAAATCATATGAATCAAATAGCATGTCTTAATGTAATAGGTATTTTATTGAACTTGTTAGTTAATTTTTTTATGGCTATCCTCGTCTCCTATCTCTCATACCATACGTGTTCTTCGAGAGGAGCTTGAGTGAGAGTAAGATCCATATACTTTTACTATGAGCTACATAGATGGCTTAGGTAAAAGATAAGTGGTAGGTGCTGTTGCTCTCATTCTCTCTAAATTAACATGGTTATGAATCGGTTAGAATAGTTAAGATTATTCAAGGTTAAACGATTGACCATCTGTTTAGAACGATGACCTCTCATGTATTGATCTCAACCAGCATAACTAATGAAAATATTTATTAAATTTTCGGTTGATTCGGATGATATATATTAAATGATTATTTGAGAAAGTCGGAATTAGCTAAGAGACTTTTCAGAGATTTCTCAATGAAAAAGCATCATGCACCACATTTGTTCCTATGCTCCATATTTCTAGCCAATAACAGAAACACATTGATATGTGTTTTAAGCTTTGTCAAATTCGTCAAATTGTTGCAGAAGAATCGTTTTTGTCCAGGGTCATATTAAGTGATGAGACTTATGCTTACAGTTATTATTCTAAAATAAGCCAACAATTATATCACAAAGAAAGAGTCAAATCTAATCCGAGCATTAAAAGGGATTGGCAAGTTATAGCAATGTCAAAAGAATGTTGATCATTTTCTGTTACATCGAAGGGATTAATCAATGAAATTTTGACCCAGCAATAGCATGAGACCTCCTCAAACTCTGACGCAGTAAAATATATTTCACCATAACAATGCATCAACCACTCTTTGCTCAACAACCGACAATTTATCCAAGATATATCCTTTTTCCTGCAACATTTTTCATTTTGCCAAAATGAATATCAAACTGCTAGGGAGTATATTCAAGGGTAAAAGGGATCTGGACGTTCTTGAATATAATGACCTCCAGGAAGTCCTCTAATCATGGAAGAAGAGCTTAGATCGTTGTATTGATGCGATAGGAAACTACACTACTTCAAACGGGAAAGTCTCAAATAAAAATCAAGCAGAGTTTAAAATGTTTCCTAACATCAGTCACAAAAACTTTGAATTGTAGCTCCGTATATATACTCATATACTATAGTATATAGTTATATACTATACTTCACTGATATATATATTATATCTATACTTAGAGTTGCGTCATACTACTATATACTATATATACTATATACTATGAATAATATACTATATCATATATATACTACTACTATATGCATATATAAGTATAACTACTATCATCACTACTAATCAGGGCCTATTCCAGTCAGCGATCCTCTCTCCACACGAAACAGCAACCCATCTTTACTTAAAATCTTTCGCTATCTTTTCACACTTTTAGAACAGTATTTTTCTTTAACCAGATAGCCTTTAAAAGCTTGCATGTCCCTCTGTTCCAAACGCGCTGTTTTGTCACTACGAAGAAGCTCATTAAGGAAATACTTAACAGTTTCAAATCCCTTGGGTGTAACATAAGTATTAAGGTGCTAACCTTTACTTAGCGTCATCATAACCTCACCTTAATGTAATTTATTCTTTTTCATAATTACATAATTATTTACACTTTGCAATTGTTCTACAAACATAAACACAAGAACAAACACGGCGCTCTGCACCCATGATCGTCTTGCTAGGACTCTCTTGTCCTCGATCAATGCTACATAGCAACAAAACAACAATAACCAAATTTTCTCTCTTTCCCTCTACACAACACAGCATTTACAGCGAAAAAGATCCTATCGACATGTCCACTTATATAATTAGTACTACTACTACTATATATATATATATATATATACTACTATATTATTATATACTCACTCATATATATATATAGCTATACTATATACTATACGTATACTATATGCATCATTATAACGCGTCATATTATTATATCTATATATATCAAATAAATACCCCCTACAGTAATTTCCACTGCTGGGATGTGAACCCTGGGCCCAAAGCAGTTGTCGAGCGTCAGGTGGCTTTGACGCCACGCCATCGATGACTCAAAAGTACAAGCGCGCAGAACTCTGTTCCTGTGCGTGAATATATCTCATTCACCCAACCAGGGAACCCGACGCACTCTACCCCGTCCACACCTCGGCCGTAGCGCACCAAACCTGGCACGCGCAATTGCGAAAATACTTTACTAAAACCGGGGAAACTCTATATTCTGCTATCATAATAAACAACTTGCCTATAACAATTGAAACGCCAGCTGTAATAGCGTTTATCAATGTTATAGCAGTTGTTCCTATATATACAAATATAAGTTCCCCGGTTACTAAAGTCATCTTTCGCATGCGCGCGGTGCCCAGTTTGTCGCGAACGCTGACGCCCGAAGTGCTGGACCGGTAGAGTGCCGTCGTCTGGGCGTTCGTTGGAGTGAATGATATATTCACCACAGGAAACAATTCTCGCGCTTTACTTTGAGTCCATCGTGCGTGGTCGTCAAAACCACCTCGCGGCACCAAAACTGCTTGGCCCAGGTCACATCAGCCAGTGTGAAAAAATTTACGTCGTAGGGCGTTATTTCTTGCAATTACCTATTACACTGCGTTCAAATTTTATAGCAGTTGTTGTATATACCTACAATAAAAGTTCCCCGGATTCTATAGAAGTACTTTCGCATTTGCGCGGTGCCCAGTTTGTCGCACGGCCCGGCGGTGGCACGGGATAAGAGTGCGTTCGGTGGCTCTCCTGTTGGCGCTGACATTGACATATTCACCACAGGAACAATCTCCCCGCGCTTTATCTTTCAGATGCCATCGTGGACGCTACGGTGGTCGTCAAAAGCCACCATCGCGGAGACAACTGCTTCTGGGCCAGTGCGTTACCACCTCCCACACAGTGCTGAAAATTACTTGTGAGGGCGTTATTTTTGACCACTACCCATCACACCTGCGTTCAATTTATAGGCAAGTTGTTAATAATAATATATACATACTATAAACACAAACCTATATATACTAATATACATATATATAACTACTTTAACGATATTACATATACTTATATATACTATATAGTATATATAATAGAAATTATATATATGATATATACTATAACTATAATTAGTAGTATATATATATAATATATGAGTATATACCTTATACCTATTCAAATAAGACTAATATACTAACTCATATACTATATACTCATATATATATTAGATATATATATATCACTTCATATATCATATATGATTATATATATACTCAGATACTATTATATAATATATAATAATACTATATATCTTAACTATATATATTAATATAATATATAGTATATAAATATATATATATACTATACTATCATATCACTTATTATATATATAATACTATAATATATACCTAGTATATATACTACTATATGTTATATACGTACTAGTATCATATTTCTATCACTAACTATTCTATAATCATAATATATATATATCATAATATATATATAAGATAGTAGTATGATATTAAATACTACATATAGGGTATACGTAGGTCATACTACTCAGTGTATTCGATATCACTGATACTGAGGTATATAGTCTGACGTATATAGTACTATGCTCAGTAGTATGATGATAGTAGCTATGATACGTACATGATTGTCTTAAGAGAAGGCACAGAGAAATACACGGAGTGCCAAACATATTATTAAAATTGAAAATATATTTCTATGACCACATTATGCATTTTATACTAGCGTGTAAATAACTTTTAATGCTTATGTGTGGTGTGTGTCGGGCTAGGTAACACCGGCGGTGATGAAATATAACGATAATGTTTGAGTGCTAGAAGTAAAGGAAAAAAAAGAATGGTGTAAGAAATCTCTAAATGGTTTTTACCTTGGTTCTTTTGCCCTAAATTTCCCCATCCGTGCTTAGGTGGTGCGTGTGACGCCCCCCTTCAGAATCCGAACCCTCCGCAGTACAATAATATTCGCGAGCCGGCTGTTGCTGACGACCCGTCTTCACACGACCAGCGTCACCGTGATTCTCCTTCCTCGACACGACCAGTGGGAGATGCTTTCCCCGATTAATGTTTCCCGCAGGGGAACTCGAATAATGTGAAGAACAACCGAAAGAAGGACGGTTAGAAATTTACGACAATTAAAGTCAATTTGAATAGACTGAATTTATTGCTTTAAGTAAATAAGAAGAATCTAGTCAATAAATATCAATCATTTATCTTATCAAGCTTAAAACGTTGATATATATATATATATATACTATAAAATATATACTATATTCACTTTATTAAGAACCATAATACTACGACTACTACTATAAGCTGTAAACTATTGTAATATTATCTATCTACCCCCAAGTTATAATTAGTACTCATGAGATATATACGCTACCTACCTCACTATACACTCACTATAGAAAACACCCATATCATATCATCATATGCATATATGAAATAAATCGAAAAATAATAATACCACCAATATCACTACTCGGACATGGTTCGCACCAAATACAACAACTAATCAACAAAAACAACAACAGCATAAAAGATCAACAACAACAACAACAACAACAACAACAACAACAACAACAACAACAACAACAACAACAACAACAA
Source organism: Trachelipus rathkii (assembly GCA_015478945.1). Classification (NCBI taxonomy): domain Eukaryota; kingdom Metazoa; phylum Arthropoda; class Malacostraca; order Isopoda; family Trachelipodidae; genus Trachelipus; species Trachelipus rathkii. Next base: position 3,998 of record JABUQX010112120.1, on the reverse strand, counting down.
CAACAACAACAACAACAACAACAACAACAACAACAACAACAACAACAACAAAAACAACAAAAACAACAACAACAACAACAACAAAAACAACAACAACAACAACAAACAAACAAACAAAATCAAACAAAAACCACTAACTCACTAACTAACTAACAAGCCAAATAACTAATCAACCGAAAAAACAACTGTCTAATCAATCCAGCAACCACAAAAGTAAGAAGTTGCGAAGAAACCTCAACGCACAAGTTAAAAGTAAATTAAAAATAAAAACCCTTAAAAAATAATGAAAAACCCTAAAAGTTCAAATAAAACCCCTTAAAAAATACAAAAAAAAAACAAACAAAAAATTAAGAAAGACCCTATAAAGAGAATAGAATAAAGAATCCAACAAGAACCAGAAATTAAGAAAGACCCTCCAAAGAGAAGAGAAATGAAAAAAGGGGTCTAAAGACCCCCCAAATAAGGGCCTCAGTCCCCCTCAAAAAAGGAATAAATCTCCAAGTTTATCAGCATTAAAAGCACGCCTAAAAATTGAAGCAAAGAATTCTGCCCAATTTCACGTAAGATCTTCAAGTATGAAATATCTCATTAAAATTGTTCTTCGGTCATTTTTCGCATACTTTTAACGTCTCCCATATATATATATATATATATATATATATATATACTATATATAGTTATATATATTATATATATATATAACTAATAACTTCATCACTACTATATTATAATATAAGATACTTATATATATCTATATATATTAATATATAGCTATATATATATATACTATATATATATATATATATATACATATACAATATTAATATATATAATATATATATATATATGATAATAATATATAATATATATAATAACATATAATATATGTAAGTATATTAAGATATATATATAATACTATATATATATATACCTAGTATCATATAACTATACCTAATATGTCTGACGACATTGATGGAGGCCCTATAACTACTACTACTATATATAGTATACTATATATTATCTAATTACTTATATATATATACTACCCTATATAAATATATACCTACGTATATATATTATATAGCTATATATATAATCGACCCTATATATATGCTTATACGTATCTATAGTATAATAATATATATATAGTTATTATAATATATACTATACCTACTATATATATACTATATAGAATATATAGTTATATAATATACTATAGATATATATATATATATATATACTAGTATATATTAACGCAAAATGGAGAAGCATAGTTATTAAAAATTAAATAACAATAATAAAAAATAAATATAATGCTATTAATAGAACTTACAAAAAACAGCAAGTCTTTGCGTCACTGTTCTCGGTTGTTTTGTGGCTGGATGATCAACCTGACAAGTCACCTCTTGTCCATTATCCTTCGACAACACTTTAATTTCCGCTATCTACTTTTTGTCCCTTGGCCTCCTGTCGTGACTCACTTCCGAAGTCATAATTCACCACCTTTGTATAATCTAATAAGAGAAGTAGGAAAGGCAGTTAATTAGTTGCTTACATCATGTCAGAGAGATACAAACGTTAAAATAATACTATTCATTATTCATAACATTAGAAGCGTTTCAGAAGCGGAATTTCTAAATAATAGTTCTATTTTCTTTATTAGATTATTATTATTATTATTCATTATTATAACATTATTATTGATTCAGTTATTATTATCTTTATTATTATTATTATTATTATTATTATTATTATTATTATTATTATTATTATTATTATTCATTATTATTATATATATATTATTATTATCTTAATCTATATCAAGTACTAGTATACTATATATAATATACTACTACTATATATATATACTCTAACCTACTATAATATAATAATACTATATAGTACTATAATATATATATATATATTCATATATCTATACTATATATATAGCGTATATATATATACTAGTATACTATAAGTATACTACAAGTGGTAAGCCGTTAAGGATCCCGGATTTCTTTTCGACTTGTATTTAAATATATATATATACTATATATAGTATACTACTATATATATATATATATATACTATTGATATTATTATACGATAGTATATACTTACTAATAATATCATATTGCACTATACCTATAACGGCTGAGCGTAAGGCCTGGGCTGTTCTTCGACTTGCTCATATTTTCTACTACTTTTGTTACCAGTGCATGTGTCACGCACCTTATTCCCAGTCTGGGAAAGAAGGTGGGTGAATATATATACCTATTATTACTACTAATATATATATATATATATATATATTATACATACCTCCATATAGTCAACTATATACTATATATTAATATATATATATATATATTATATACACCTCATTATATATATATGCTATACTATATATATTATATATATATAGATATATACTATATTACTATATAATATACTATATGCATATATAATTATACTAATTCTATTACTATCATATATACTATCATATATATATATATATATTATATATAACTATATCGGTAGGTATATATATAAATAATCATATAATCTATAATCTATATATATATACTACTATATTAACGTTATAGTATATATACCAATATATGTATCTTTACTACTATAAACTATATGTATTTACTATATATCTATATAGTTATATATATAGTATATACTATCAGTACTATATATATATATATAATACTATATAATAATACATTTTATATAGTAGCTATATATATATATAGCTACTATATACTATATCCCATATCTATATACTCTATACTAATACTATATAGCTATATTTATCATACTAGCTATAGTATCATATATATAGTACCTATAGTAAAACTACTATATATACTATATATATCATATATATATATAATATACATATATATTATACTATATATATATATAATCATATCACCACCTGTCCCCTATACATACTACTTACTATATAAGATCTATATATATATATTATAGTCATATATATACTATTATATATATAATATATTATATATACTATCTATCATATATATAGTACTATAAATATATATATATATACTATACTATTATATCTTCTAATTACTGTGCACTACCTTATATATAATATATATACTTTAATATATATATATAATATATATATATACTACTATAGTATATATATAAGCTTAAGACTCGCCACAAAAAACTTCAACTCAACCACATCACCCCATGCCCTCGAGTGGTCTCCACTCCAAGTACGGGCAACCATCAAAGCCAGTATGTTACGCAGTTAACAATCAATATTAGCTTAGTGCGTGAGTGGGTGTCGACCAGTGAGCGTATCTTGTCTCTCCGAATCCTCCTTTCCAGTATCCTGCATTTCCTTTTCTATAGCATTTTATTCCCTGGTTACCAGAACGCCAGCTAACACTAATTATTGCCTGCCCTTAAGCCACACGGGATATTTAGCCCCTCAATCCTGAACTAAATAATTCTTCCCATGAAGAAGGAGAAATGTTCGACTTTACTTAATAAATTAGAAAAAGCATTTCACCCGGTATTAGAATAAACCTGAACTACTATATTCTCTCCCCATGAAGAAGAGGCATAAATGCCTTGACTTCATTAATTAAATTAGAAAAGATTTCAACAACGACCAACAGTTGTGAAAGCGTGTCATCGATTACTTAATGATTGAGTTGGATTTTGTGTAAATAAAGACAAACATAAACAATCAAATAAATAAACATTTTGTGCGTTAAAATTTTAAAATAAAGTTGAATTTTAAATTGTAAAATGTCAAAATTAAATAAATAAATAAATAAATAAACTAAATACAACTACAATAATAAATAACACATAAAATAAATAAATAAAAATAAAACTTTAGAGAATTGAAAAAGGGAAACAATTGGGAACCCGTTTTACTACTAAAAAACGCACAAATTGAAATAAGTGAATTTCGAATTTTTCTTTTTTTAATATCTCTCTCTCTT
>JABUQX010112119.1:25000-27500 GCA_015478945.1 Trachelipus rathkii | reverse complement strand
GGATAAGACATGGGATAACCTTTTGGACGGTGTTATGAACCATAAAGTAGGAAAGTAGGAATGGGGTCCAGTTGGGGACAATCAATGAAAATATGGTGAACATATTGCGGGGTTTAGAGATGGCAAAATTTGCAAATGGGAAGGTCCAGTGACATGTAGTGACTGTGAGTGATATTTGTGTGGCCAATACGGAGGCATGCAAGTATCACCTCGTGCAAACGCTTTCGTCGGCGAGAGGAAGACCACTCACCAATGTTCGGCTTTATATTTCTAAGTTTCGCCCCTCGATGATCACTCGTCCAGCACTCTTGCCAATAAGACCGAAAGGCTTGTCGGAGAGAAGGATAATAATCAGTTGATGGGAGGCGACCTTGTCGAATGGCATCTGGTAGATACCTAGAACAGCTCCGCAAAGAAGAGGCGGCCATTTTGGCCTCTCTGTCAGCGATTTCGTTGCCAGTTAACCCTACGTGAGAGTGGGTCCAATATAGTATGATTTGTTTCTTAAGAGAGTGGAGCAGCTGAAGAAATTGTTTTACAGCGGATACCATTGTTTTTTTAGAATAGGGGGGGGGAGGTTTTAATTTTTTTTTTAAACACCTGGAGGGTACTGAGCGAATCTGAATAAATGGCATAAGAGTGGTCTTGGTTAAGGAATAGAAATCGAGAAAGGGCAATCATTATAACCATTAATTCTGCCGGAAAAATTGAAGCATTAGGGGGGATTGTATGAGGGAGGATGCGGTCAGGAAAGACAGCAGACGCATCCACACTGTCCCTTGTTTTAGAGCCGTAACTAAACACTGGAGTAAATCCACTGTGAACTGCGGAATGAGAAAGGAATGACTTCGGATCTTTCCAAGGTTTGGGAATAGGGATCACAAATGCTTTAGTCCAAGTAGATAGAAACTAGATCCTGTAATACAAATCCAGCAAGAACACTGATGCAGTGGGGTGAATATGACCGAGCATTGTGTACGAAATTAACTCTGGGAAAAAGTGAACCGTCATTGCTGTTGGCCAGTGCAGTTTGATACTCGGTAAGTGTAAAAAGAAAGTTATACAAATGATCTTCCCTTTTCGCTGTTGAAAAGTCTGGTGGTATGGTGTTAATTTTCAATTTTTAAAAGGTTTCAGGATAGCGAAAAGAGCTTGAGTGACTGGGAAAACTATAACCTAATGCATTTGTAACAGCTGCAGGATCACAGATTGTATCGGTTATATCAGACCTATAGCGGAGGACTGTGAATGAAGAGTTGTTGGAGTGGAAATATATTTTCTGTACAACTTTCGTCACTGAAGAAAGGGGAGTTGTGGAGTTGACAGTCGAAGTTTAAGTTCGAAAGTATTGTTTACGTATTTGGCCATTAACTCGACGAGATCTCGCCACAGCTGCTTTAAAAATAATCATGTTTTTGGTGGTGCGGGTCCTTTTTTGTTGCCTGTAGAGTTTTTCTTCTCCTGGTTAGCTTATGCACGCTCTTAGGACCACCAAGGGGTTGTCGAACGTCTACCTGCGGAAGATCGTGGAATGCAAGCTTCCGCTGCTGTGATGATAACTTGTTGGAAGAAGTTAAAGGCAGCATCAATAGTTGGAAACTAATTATTGAAGAGAGAAAGTGGGATACCTGTGGCCTGATAAAAAGGAGCCCACTCCGCTCAGTCATAACGCAATCTGCAATTGGGTTCATTTAAGGCTATTGGGTAATGGTCACTGCCATTTAAATAATCAAAGCGGGACCTGGTATAGAGAATGGGAGCAAAAGGAAATATCAATACAGGAAGAAGTGTGTGTATCTAAACGTTCATATGTAGGGAATCTTGGGTTAAGGCATCCCAGGGAAAAGGGTGTTAGATCTACAAGGATCTTAGACGTAGGTGCAGAAGTCGCCCCATAAGGGGTGGCGAAGGTTGGAGTCTCCTAGTATAACAACCGAATAGGAAGCAGCTTAAAAAGATCGACTAAGTCGACCCTAGTAAAACTCACTACTCGAAGATAAGTAGATCGAGCAGACAGTAAGGTCAGTGGACAGATGAATTTGTGCTGCCACTGCATGAAGTCTAGTTTGAAGAGGGACTGGAAAACAGGAACACAAGATTGGATCAAGGGCTGCTTTTGGATTATTTGAGAAGTCGGTAGTATAGGCAGAGTAGGCAGGCAAGTTGCAGTAAGTGCTTGAGTTTCGCTAGAATTTAAAGGAAGAGTTCTACAGGAATGGAGATGTGTTGGTGGATTAACCACCGGAGGCAGGGGGAGGGGGGCTGCTGCAATTGTAGCATAAGATTGCCTTTGTCTTGGGGGATATTTGTCTTTGAGCTGGTGTATGGCATCTCTCCTTCTCAATTATTTTATGGCACATAACTCCAAAACCTAGCTGTTCAAAAAGGTAAGACAGGCATTTCAAGGGTCCTCCACAGTTTTTTGCAATGTGAAATTTTACTCTGTAAATTGGGCATATGTCATGCAGTCAACTATAGTATTTTCATGGATGACCAAACC
>JABUQX010112119.1:15000-20000 GCA_015478945.1 Trachelipus rathkii | reverse complement strand
GCGAATGCAAATGCGGATGCGGGTAGAGAAAAATTATGCGGATGCGTATATCTGCTACACCTCTGGTCCTTACGGTATTTTACCGTATAGCATTTGGAGATTAGATTCATTGGAAAAGTGGTATATTTTTTTATTCTCAAAAGCAAGCGAAAAAAAATAGTTGAACAAAAAAATGTTTTACTGTAACTTTGTAAGCATTACTGTAACTTTGTAAGCAAGTCAGAGTCGAAATTTTGAATTTGACTGCTGGAGCTGGAGTCGGAGTCGGAGTCGAAGTCGAAGTCGGAGTCGAAAATTTTTGTTTATGTGGAGTCGGAGTCGGAGTCGAAAATTTTTGTTTAAGTGGAGTCGGAGTCGGAGTCGAAAATCCAAATTTGAATTTAAGGAGTCGGAGTCGAAAAATTTATTTTACGACTCCGCAGCCCTGGTATAAATCTCAAGGATTAGCATTGGAAACCAATACTGCGAGAGGTACAATCTTCCAAAGAACTCTGGGAGAAAGAAGCTTTGAGGATGACAGCAAGAATGTGATGCTGATCGAGTAAATGAAGGAGATAGATAGATTTAATTTTAGAAAGAGTAGGTCTTGTCTCAAACATCTTTTAGAATTTATAAAATATCCCTAGAGTGTTTTACTGATTGTGTTGACGAAAGTGAACCAGTTGTATTTTTTTTCATTAGCATACAGCAATGATAAAAATACCCCATGATAACTGGATCAAAAATTGTTTTGTAGAAACAAATTGATGTGTAGGACTTTATGGTCATAAATCATTATGAGAGCTGGTAAAAAGTAGTGTCCCTCATGGTCTTGTGCTGGGTACACTACTCATCCTAATATATAAAATAATTTAGATGTAGGAATAAAAAGCAGTGTTTCTAAGTTTGCTGATGATACAAAATTAGCTACTTTCTTTGAGAATCCTAAGAATTGTATTTAAAGACAGCCTGCCTTGGATAAACTTCTTGGCTGCTCTGGTAAGTGGCAAACGAATTTCAATAGCAAAATTTGTAATGTATTTAACATTGGCAAATCAAATAAGGATTTTAATTATGAGGCAAATATTAAACATTTAGCTAGTCTGTTGACAAAGAAAAAGATTTATGTTCGGTTATTAATAGCAATTTGAAATTTTTAAAGAGGTATTAAAATGAATATAAACAGTAATGTTGCTTAAAAGAGTAAGGAGGTAATGAACAAAAATAATAATAATAAAAGTTAAATTGCTAATTAAAAAATGAACAAAAATAATAATAATAAATGTTAGACTGCTAATTTAATACTATTTTGGATGACCTACATAGGCAGTAAAACGTATTATTACATGAATTACTAGGTATGCTTTTTATAAAATTATGAGAAGAAATCGAAGGAATTTGCTTGCTTTCTATGGAAAGGAGATTTCATAAAGACGATATGATTCAGGGTTATAAAATGTTTTCATATCTTTTCAATATTGAGGAGAGTTAGTTTTTCAAACAAAAGAATGATAGGAGAAAGTAGAGGGTGACAATAAGTAAGTAAAAAAACAAGAAAACCTTTGTCAGAATATTTGAGAATAAATCCGTTCATTAACTAAGTAATTAAGTTATGAATTGGTTTGCCTCAGGATATATTTAATACTTCACTTGCAACTTTTAAAAATAGGTTGGATAGGCATATAAATGATTTGTTTTTATATAGTTAATTTGCATTTTTTGTTATTATTTAATTAGGACGTTTCGGGTTTAACCAAACCCATCATCAGCTAAAATATCTAGTCATAAAAAATTGCAAGCTTGAGTTTTTTACATGTTGATGGATGTGGTGGGTATTATAAACAGTATTTGCTTACTATCTTCCATTTAACTTAAATTGAGTGTACGAAGAGTATATAATGTCTATTATATAGATAGAATCTATATTTAGTCTAATATATATATTATATATATATATATATTATATAATATATATATAATAATATATATAATATATATATATATATATATATATATATATATATAATTAATATATAATAATATATATAATATATATATATATCGCCTCTGGTGAGAAATGTCCAGAGACCTACGTAAAATCCACTACAGTAGGAAAAAAAAAACAATTTCATAATCCAATAAAAGGTCGAAAGGTACCGATACACGGCTTTCAATAACATACAAATCACAGAAAGTGGAGAAAATAAAGAGGTCTAGGAATATTTCAGTCTATCAGTAAAGTAATGGCAAGAATGAGCATAAGGGTTACATCTGGGGTCAGAAAGCTGGACAATAAAACTATAAGACTGTGTGGGTAGAATCCCACAAGCTCTCTTTAGAAAAAGGGGTATGCGATTGGAGTTCAGAAGAGCACCATTCATTGTAGTTTGATAGTATAAGGAGGGTGATATAACAGATAGAAGGCCACAAAAATATTGGAAATCGAAAATGAGAGAGAGAGTTGATAAGGCCCAAACCATAAACTTCAACCTTTCAACAACAAATTTATGAGTTGAATCTCTGCGGATACGTAATTGTATACTCCATACAAGAGTGAACAACAGGGTTATACAGAACAAGTACCTTGGGTTAGGGAAAGAAGTTCAGGAGGTGTCTCATAACCCTAGTGAAAGAAACAATACGTTTCTTTCAAGAAACATCAGTAGAAAAAAGCAATACCCAAAAACATCAACGACAAACAAAGGTTGGGTTTATATCGTATATTTTCGAATGTATTGCTAAGTAGATAAATGAATTAACTTACTTTCCGAAGCGTTGAAGACAATCACTTTTAACTAACCCAATTAGAAAAATATGGAAGAGGTCATAGGTCAGTTGCTACAAGACCACTCATTTACCATCAGCTCTTTGCGAATCCGTGAGAAGCTTTTCGTAATGAAAAAGTAATGAAGGTTGTAATTATAAGCATGTGAGGGGTTAGAAGGTGATTAAGTGACAAATAAGTTAATGAAAATTAGAAAAAAGTAAAGGATAAAAGAGAATTTTAATAGTATATATATATATCATAATATAAAATATATATATATATATATACATTATTTATATATCATATATATAAATATATATATATATATATATATTATATAATAATATTATATACTATATATATATATATATATATTATATATATATATATATCATACATCAGATTTTGTGTATCTCTTGCTTGCGAGAATTCTTTTCGGGGTACTTCTATTAAAATTAATATTGCCGTTTTTTTCTTCCTTTCGGCTGAGATCAATCATTTTTTCTTTTACTTTTTCTTCTCTTAAATGGGAAGGATTAATAAGAGCCACATCATCATCATGAGAAACATTCTCTTTAATATTATGGCTATGATCATGATCGTGTTCCATGATTGGTGCTCTTCTGTTTTATGATCATCATGAGGAACATTTTTATATTATTGTCTGATGATCTGATCGCCTTCATGATGGTCTTTCATGATCATCATGTTTATGATCATCATGATTTCCATCCAAATTTCGATCAATGCGTTCCTCAATATGATGACTATGATCATGACCATTATGCCCATCTTCATGGGAATGATCTAATTCTTCATGTTCTTGAAGTTTCTCAAATGTTTGAACTTGGGGCAAGCCGTTCTTAACATAAGATTTTAAGAAACTTCTTAATCCGTTCACCGGAAAGAATCCCTGAGGCCCCAAAATCCATTATAAATGTCGTGAAGATGGGGCTATTTTCCAGTGCGTCGGTCCATTAGACGTATTAAAACCCTGAGGGCAGCCTATGTATTCTCCTGACACTGATGACAAAAACAAATACTGACGAAAGAAGAACACCGGACAGAGTATTTCCCTTCATATTACAAACGCTTACTAAGTACACAATAATATAAAGGAATAAATTGAAGTGCTAGGTAGCTGAAAAATGCTTTCTGGGATTTGAAGCTAAGGAACTTCAATTAGCTAAGAAAGCGATAGCGGGAACGGTCCCAAAGAACACCAAACTCTGAAAACAAGGGCTAGAACAAATGATATGATGTGAGTTGCAACTTAATACTAAAATAAGCTCTGTCATTTATAACTCGTTAATACAAACTTTTTCTATATGTGATACGTGCTTCAAAGCTACAAAAAATGATCCTTGCTAAACTTCTCAGCTAGTTTCAAACAATTTTTCTTTTGTTGCAAAATTAACTTACTAAAATCAATAATTATTTTATAAACTAAATTAATTAATAAGAGAAACTAAGGCAGTTATTTGAATTCTAATGTAAATATGAATGAACGGGGTGGAATCCCACTTTTCCTTTTCCACCTCTCTCTCTAACAATACCTTTTATTTAAACCCCCTCATTATCAATCTGAAAAGAAAATATATACGGTTATATATATATTATATATATATATAATATATATATATATAATATAATATATATATATATATATATATAGATATAATATATATTATATATATATATATAATATATATATATATATATAATATTTATATATATATATATCAGTGCTACTACATATATAAATAATATATATTATATATATATAATATATATATATATATATATATATATATATATATATATATATATATATATATATATATATATATATATATATATATATATATATATATATAAAACAAAATACGACCTGTGGGCCCGGCGTCCGCCTGGCTCCTATCGGCAATGACCCTCCTCTATATAAATATAGATTCAAACTAGACAATGTTACCTCCCCCACTTGCACCAGATGTCACATTCCAGGACACAATGGAGCACCTCCTTCTGGGCGTGCACCGCTCTCGACAGCCCCCCCCGTGGCCGACTTTCTCTATATCTTCCTTCCGGACCTGTGGACCGCCCAAGAGCGGTGGCCGGCTTCCTAGAAGCAGTGTGGCCCTCCAATTGAGGTGGGCCAGGGGGCAGAAGTATGTATGTATGTATGTATGTATGTATGTATGTGTATATATATATATATATTATATAATAATATATATATATATATATATATATA
>JABUQX010112118.1:0-20236 GCA_015478945.1 Trachelipus rathkii | reverse complement strand
TAGTTTTCGAGAAAAAAATAAATAACCCAAAAAAAAAAAAAATTTTTTTGCCATTTTTTAGGAACAACATATCTTACGCTGATTTCACGAATGTTATTAGTTTTCTTGTAGCTATCGTAGTTTCCGAGAAAATAGACCTTCGACTTATATCTCTGACTGTTCGTTCGTTTGTTTGGGACTAATATAAGTCGAAAGTCTAAGGTGCAAATTCCGAAAAATAAATTCGACCTAAAATTTTTTTGGGAAATTATTTTCTCGTGATTTTTAGATTTTCACACTTAGACCTTTTACTTATATCAGTTCCGTTGAGACGTCACTATATGGGTTGAAGTGATAAGTTTATACCTTAAAAGGTGTCGCGCGATCAAGTTAGATCGTTTTTTTCGTTTCCCTTCGAAACGTCCCACTATAGGTATAGTCGCCTACGGATCGCAAGAGCGTTGCTGAACGCTTTCAAATTGCCACTTATTTAGTGTATTCAACTCGCTTCAACTCATATAGGACGTTCAAACGGGAACCGATAAGTCGAAGGTCTAGTGTGAAAATCTAAAAAATCACAAAGAAATATTTCCCCCGATATCTTTCTGTTCATTTTTTTTTGGAATTTGCCACTTAGACTTCGACTTATATGAGTCCGAATTGGGCGTTCACTATATGACGTCATAGATGGTTTAACGAATAGGTATCTCGAAATACGAAGCTACAAGAAAAGTAATAACATCGTGGAATCAGCGTAAGATAATTGTTCTAAAAAAATGAAAAAAAATTTTTTTTTGTTTTTTTATATTTTATTTTTCTTCGAAAATACGATAGCTACAAGAAAAAAATTAACATTCGTTGAATCAGCGTAAGATAATTGTTCTAAAATAGGCAAAAAATTTTTTTTTGACTTTTTTTGGGGCTATTTTATTTTTTCGAAAACTACGATAGCTTACAAGAAAACTAATAACATTCGTGGAACCAGCGTAAGAAATTGTCTAAAATGAAAAAAAAATTTTTGAATTTTTTTTTAGAATTTTATTTTATTTCTCGAAAATACGATAAGCTTACAAGAAACTAATAACATTCGGGATCAGCGTAAGAAAATGCTTCTAAATGGCAAAAATTTTTTTGATTTTTTGGGGCTATTTTATTTTTTTCTCAAAAACTGCGATAGCTACAAGAAAAACTAATAACATTCGTGAATCAGCGTAAGAAAATTGTTCTAAAATGAAAAAAAAAAATTTGAATTTTTTTGGGATATATTTTAGATTTTAGCACTTAGACCTTTCGACTTAGCACTTAGACCCTCGACTTAGCACTTAGACCTCCGACTTATAGCACTTAGACATTCGACTTAGCACTTAGACTTCGAACTTTAGCACATAGGCCTTGACTTAGCACTTAGACCTTCGGCTTAGCACTTAGACCTTCGATTATACTTAGACTTCGACTTAGCACTTATTTATACTCTTTTTAATTATCTCTACCCCTAAAACCCGTTTGCTATGGAAAATTACTTTTGATGGCTACCTAAATTAAAGAAATAATAATTTAGTTATCTTTAAACCCGTTTTCTATGAATAATTAATTTTGATGGGTAAGTAAAATAACAAATATAGACAAGAAAGTTATTTATATAGTTTTTAAAAGCATCGTCTTTAAAGCAGAAATTCATTAGTTCTTTTAGTTTGTGTGTAAAAAAGCAAAAAATACGGTTACAAATAAAAACTATCGTCGATAACAAATTTTATTACTATTATATTCTTATTCTATATGGATTATAAAATATGTGGTGGCGTATATGAGAATATAATATATCTCCAACAGCTTCAAAAAGTTTCGCGATGAAATCATGATAATCAATAGAGGGATGAATCAAATGAAATGTTCTGGGTTCTGGATTTTTTTGTAGCTATTTTATTTTTTTTCTTGAAAACACGATGGCTACAAGGAAAAAATAATGACATCGTGAATCAGCCGTTAAGATAATTGTATTCGAAAATGGAAAAAAAAAATTTTTGATTTTTTTTTTTTTATATTTTATTTTTTTTTTTTTAAAAAAATACGATAGGTACAAGAAAGAAAACTAATAACATTCGTGGGATCAGCGTAGAAAATTGTTCAAAAAATGGAAAAAATTTTTTAATTTTTTGGGGCTATTTTGTTGTTTTTTTTCTCGAAAACTACGATTGCTACAAGAAGAAAACTTATAACATTCGTGGAATCAGCGTAAAAAAAATGAAAATGGGCAAAAATTTTTTTTTGCGTTTTTTTGGGCTAATTTATTTTTTTTCTCAAAAAAACATCCGATAGCTACAAGAAAACTAATAACATTCGTTGAATCAGCGTAGAAAATTGTTCTAAAATGGAAAAAAAATTTTGATTTTGTTTTTGGATATTGTGTTGATTTTTTTTCTCAAAAAACTACGATAGCTACAAGAAAAAACTAATAACATTCGTTGAATCAGCGTAAGATAATTGCTCTAAAAATGGCAAAAAATTTTTTTTTTGAATTGAATTTTTGTTGGGGCTATTTTATTGGGATTTTATTTTTTTTTCTCGAAAACTACGATAGCGACAAAAAAAACTAATAACATTCGTGAAATCAGCGTAAGAAAAATTGTTCTGAGTGGCAAATTTTTTTTTGTTTTTTTGGGCTATTTATTTTTTTTTCTCAAAAACACGATAGGGTACAAAGAAAACTAATAACATTCGTTGAATCAACGTAAGAAAATTGGTTCAAAAAAATGGAAAAAATTTTGTTGATTTTTTTTGTGATATTTATTTTTTTTCGAAAAACTACGATAGCTACCAAAAAAATAATAACCTTCGTGGAATCAGCGTAAGAAAATTGTTCTGAAAATGGTTAAAAAAATTTTTTGGTTTTTTGGGGCTATTTTATTTTTATTCTCAAAAACTTACGATAGCTACAAGAAAATTAATAACATTCGTGGAATCAGCGTAAGAAAAATTGCTTCTAAAAAATGGAGAAAAAAATTTTTGATTTTTTTTTTTGGGAATCAGCGTGAAATATTTGTTCTAAATATACATAAAAAAATTAATTTTTTTGATTTTAATTTTTTTTCTGAAAAACTTCACGATAGCTTACAAGAAAACAAAAAACATTCGTGGAATCAGCGTAAGTAAATTGTTATAAAAATGGCAAAAATTTTTTTTTTGAAGATTTTTTTTTTCTAATTTTAATTTTTTTTCTCGAAAACTACGATAGCTACAAGAAAACTAAATAACATTCGTGGACATCAGCGTTAAGAAGAAATTGATCTAAAATGGCAAAAAAATTTTTTTTTTTATTTTTGGGGCTATTTTTATTTTTTTCTCAAAAACTACAATAGCTACAAGAAAAAGAAATACATTCGTGGAACCAGCGTAAGAAAATTGTTCTAAAAATGAAAAAAAAAAAATTGTTTTGAAATTTTTTTTTTTATTTATTTTTCTCGAAAACAAACGATAGCTACAAGAAACTAATAAAAACCATTCGTGAATAGGCGTAAGAAATTGGAGTTAAATTCAATTTTCGTACTGAGCTTCGATATTATATTATAATAATATATATATATTAGATATATTATTATATATATATATATATATATTTATATTATATTTTAATATATATTATATATATATATAATATATATAAATATATATATATATATATAGCGTTAGTGTCTAAAGCTGACATCATGTAACTTAAGAACAAACAGCACCTACAGTAAGGCATACAACATGGGTTGCAATGCATGCACAAAAGAAAGAATTTGACCCGCAAAAAAAAATAGGGCGCCGGAGTGTTGGGGGTGTTTAAAACTAACCGAATACCACGGTTTAGGACACCCCGGAGTCAGGAGTCGGGGTCTCTCGGGCTTCTTAGGTGGACTACGGGGGGACTAACTATATATAATATATATATATATATATATTATAATATATATATATATATTTATATATAGTATATATATATATATATATTATATTATATATACTATATATATATATATATATATATACTATATATATTAGGTTAGTGTCTAAAGCTGACATCATGAATAGAGAGAACAACAGCAAACTACGGTAAGGCATAACATTGTTGCAATAGCATGGGCACAGAAAAAAAAAGAATTGGACCGCAAAAAAAATAGGCGCCGAGTGTTTGGGGTTAACTAACGAATACCCACGGGTAGACCACCCGATGTCAGGAGTCGGGTCTCTCGGCCTCTAGGGGACTACGGGGGGGACTAATCCCCCCTCCGGGATGGTCTCCGGCCGCGCTTTGGTCTTTGGGTGTCGCGGGGGTTCTCCGACCATCCCCTCCGGGGTATGAACATCCCCCCCTTCGTCCCCCATCGGCTCAAGCCCTAAAGAGGGTAAACTCCTTTTTAGGGGGCTCGAGCGGACGGTAGATATATATGATATATATATAATATATATATATCTATATAATAATATATATATATATATAAAAATATATTATATATATATATTATATATATAATATATATATATATATATATAATATATATATATAATATTATATATATATATATATATATATATATATATAATATATATATATACTATATATTTATATATATAGACTATTATTTATTTAATTTTTTTTAAAAAACATTTTAGTTGAGTTACCTCTTAAAAAAGTAATTACATAGAAAACTGACATTTAAGGTGACCTCAAATTTAAAAAAAAAAAATTAAATAAGATGTGGCGCGAATGAATAACGGTAAAGCAAAAGTGTAATAAGAATATATACTATATATATATTAATATATATATTATATATATATATATATATATAATAATATAATAATTATATATATATATATATATATATATATATATATATATAATATAATATATACTATATATATAATTATATATATATAAAACAAACAAACGAACAAACAAGAAAAGAATCAAAAATCTAAGATATTCCCTCTTAGACCTTCGACTTATGCACTTAGACCTTCGACGTAGCACTTAGACCTTCGAACTTAGGCACTTAGACCTTCGACCTTAGCACTTAGACCTCTCGACTACACTTAGACCTTCGACTTGCACTTAGACTTCGACTTAGCCTTAGACCTTCGACTAGCACTTAGACCTTCGGACTTAACACTTAGACTTATCGGACTTACACTTAGGGACCTCGACTTAAAACTTAGACTTCGAACTTAACACTTAGAACTTCGGACTTAACACTTAGACTTCGATTAGCCTTAGACCTTCGACTGTATACTCTTAGACATTCGACTGCTATAACTAAACCTCGACTATATAGTATGTTTATATTCGTTTGTGTCGGTCTGACCGTTCGGTTCGTTTGTTTGTGAAGCTAAATAAGTCGAGGTCTAAGTGCAATTCCGAAAAATAATTCGACCTTAAAATTTTTGGGAAATTATTTTCTCTGTGATTTTTTAGAATTTCACACATAACCTTTGACTGTACTTATCAGCTCCCCGGGTTGATACGTCACTAGATGAGATTGAATGATAGTTATACCTTAAAAGGTGTTGCGCGATCAAGTTAGATCGTTTTTCGGTTCCCTTCGAAAACGTCACTTATAGTATAGTGTCGCCTTACGGGAATCGCAAAACCGGCTCAATGCTTTCAAATACCATTTTCTTAAGCTCAGACTATCGTTAAAAACCGATTGATGACGTTCATGATAGTGACGCTTTCGGGAACTAATATAAGGCGAAGGTTAAGTGTAAAAATGTAAAAATTCACAAAGAAAATATTTCCCCGATAATTTTCTGTTCAATTTTTTTTTCGGAATTTGCCACTAGACCTTCGACCTATATATTGAGTTCAACAAAAACAACGACGAACGGTCAGACGAACAACGAACTAAAAAAGCATACTATAGAAGTCGAAGGTATAGTGCCAAAAAACTTCGAAAACTACTATAGCTACAAGAAAACTAATAACATTCGTGGAATCAGCGTAATATTTTTTTTAAAAATTGGAAAAAAAAAAATTTTGGATTTTTTTTTTTATTTTTATTTGTTTCTCGAAACTACGATAGCTACAAAGAAAACTTAAATAACATTCGTGGGAATCAGCGTAGAAATTTTCTAAAAATGAAAAAAAAACATTTTTGAATTTTTTTTGGAATATTTGATTTATATATATATATATATATAATATAACCGAGCTTTGTTAGGTTAGATATGTAAATCTCCCATATTGTTTAATTTATATATATATAAAATAACATTCGCTGAATCAGCGTAGATAAATTGTTCTAAAAATTGGCGAAAAAAAATTGTATTATTTTTTTTTTCTATTTTTATTTTTTTTCTTCGTTTATTTCAATGTACAAGAAAACTAATAACATTTGTGGAATCAGCGTAAGAGAAAATTGTTCTAAAATTGGCAAAAAAATTTTTTTTGATTTTTTGTGGGCTATTTTATTTTTTTTCTTCAAAAAACTACGGATAGTACAAGAAAAACTAATAACATTCGTGGATTTAACGTAAGAAAATTGTTCAAAAAAATGGAAAAAAAATTTTTGAAATTTTTTTGGATATTTTATTTTTTTTCTCGAAAACTACGATAGCTACAAGAAAACTAATAACATTCGTGGAAATCAAGCCGTAAGATAGCTTCTGAAATATGAAAATTTGTTTTGCATTTTTATTGTTTATAATTTTATTTCTCGAAAATCGATAGCGATATAAAACTATTGTTTTTCCATTTTTAAAACAAGTTTCTTACGCTGATTCCAAAAAGGTTATTATTTTTTTTGTAGCTATCGTAGTTTTCGAGAAAAAAAAATAAATAACCAAAAAAATCAAAAAAATTTTTTTTTCCCTTTTTAGAACAAATATCTTACGCTGATTATGGTATTAGTTTTCTTGTAGCTATCGTAGTTTCGAGTTTTTTGCACTTAGACCTTCGACGTTAATCTCTGACGTTTCGTTCGTTGTTTGGGTTGAACCAATATATAGGGTCCGCCCTACGGGCAATCGCAAAAGCGGACTGAACGCTTTCAAATGCCACTTTTAGTGTATAAACTCGCTTCAACTCGAAATAGTGACGTTTCAACGGGAACTAATATGTCCCAAAGGTCTAAGTGTGAAAAAATCTATAATATATATATATATCAGACACAAATATATATTATAGTGTATAGACTATTATTTATTTAATTTTTTTTTAAAAAATCATTTAGTTTAGTTACCTCTTAAAAAGTAATTAACATAGAAAAACTGAATTTAAGGGTGACTAAATTAAAAAAAATTAAATAAATGCGCGAATGAATAACGGTAAAGCAAAAGTGTTTAAATATGATAACATAATATAATATATCTGTGTGTACAGATATATTTAAATGTTTCATTATTTATGTCATAGAAATATAAACATAAACAAACAAAAAAACAAACAAGAAAAGAATCAAAAATCTAAGATATTCCCTCTTAGACCTTTCGACTTATACTTAGACCTTCGCCTTAGCACTTAGACTTCGATTTAGCACTTAGACTTCGACTTAGCACTTAGACCTTCGGACTTAGCACTTAGACCTTCGACTTAGCACTAAGAGACCGTCGACTTAGCACTTAGACCTTCGACTTAGCACTTAGACCCTCGACTTAGCACTTAGACCTTCGACTTAAACTTAGACCTTCGACTTAGAACTTAGACCTTCGACTTAACACTAACACCTTCGATTAGCACTAAGACCTTCGACTTATACTTAGACATGTCGACTTTATACTTATACCTTCGATTATATTAGTATGTTTTAGTTCGTTTGTCGTCTGACCGATTCGTTCGTTTGTTTGTTGAACTAATATAAGTCGAAGGTCTAAGTGCAAATTCCGACTAAAATTTTTTGGGAAATTATTTTCTCTGTGATTTTTTAGATTTTCACACTTAGACCTTTGACTTATATTAGTTCCCGTTGAGACGTCACTATATGGGGTTGAAGTGATAGTTTATACCTTAAAAAGTGTTGCGCGATCAAGTTAGATCGTTTTTCGGTTCCCTGTTCGAAACGTCACTATAGTTATAGTGTCGCCCTTACGGGAATCGCAAAACCGGCTCAATGCTTTCAAATACCCATTTTCTTAAGCTCAGACTATCGTTAAACCGATTATGACGTCAAATAGTGACGCCGCTTCGGGAACTAATATAAGGCGAAGGTCTAAGTGTTAAAATAAAAAAAATTCACAAAGAAAAGAAATTCAAGATAATTTTCTGTTCAATTTTTTTTTCGGAATTCACTTAGACCTTTCGACTTATACTTAGTCAACAAACAAACGAACGGAACGGTCAGACGAAACACGAAAACTAAAAACATACTTTATAAGGCGAAGATGAAGTGCAAAAACTCGGAAAACACTAAGCTACAAGAAAAACTAATAACATTCGTGGAATCAGCGTTAAGATATTTGTTCTAAAAATGGAAAAAAAAATTTGATTTTTTTTTATTTTATTTTTTTCTCAAAACTACGATAGCTACAAGGGAAAACTAATAACATTCGTGGGATCAGCGTAAGAATTAAACTCTAAAATGAAAAAAAAAATTTTGATTTTTTGGGGCATTTATTTACTATAAATATATATATATATATATATAATATATATACTATATATATATATATATATATAATATATATATATATATATATATATAATTATATATATATATAGTATAATATTATATATAGTATATATATATATGATTATAAATAACATTCGTGGAATCAGGGTAAGATAATTGTTCTAAAAATGGCAAAAAAAATTTTTTGATTTTGTAGGGCTATTTTATTTTTTTCTCAAAAACTACGTTAGCTACAAGAAAACTAATAACATCCGTGGAATAGCGTAAGGAAATTGTTCTAAAAATGGCAAAAAATTTTTTGATTTTTTGGGGCTATTTTATTTTTTTTCTCAAAAACTACGATAGATTACAAGAAAAACTAATAACATTCGTGGATTTAACGTAAATGAAAATGTTCAAAAAAAAAGGAAAAAAATTTTGAATTTTTTTGGTATTTTTTTTTTCTTTTAAAAACCACGATAGCTACAAGAAAACTCAAAACATTCGTGAAATCAGCGTAAGATAGTTCTGAAAATATGAAAATTTGTTTTTGGATTATTTTTGGTTATTAATTTTATTTTCTCGAAAACTACGATAGCGACAGGAAAACTATGGTTTCCATTTTTAAAACAAGTTTCTTACGCTGATTAAAAAAAGGTTATTATTTTTTTTTTAGAAATCGTAGTTTTCGAGAAAAAAAAATAAATAACCAAAAAAATCAAAACAAATTTTTTTTTCCCTTTTTTAAACAAATATTTCTTACGCTGATTCAAGGAATGTTATTAGTTTTTCTTGCTAGCTATCGGTAGTTTTTCGAGTTTTTGCACTTAGACTTCGATTATATCTCTGACCGTCGTTTCGTTTGCTTTGTTGAACTAATATATGAGTGTCGCCCTACGGGAATCGCAAAAAGCGCTGAACGCTTTCAAAATGCACTTTTTAGTGTATTAACTCGCTTCAACTCGAATATAGTGACGTTTCAAGGGAAAAGTATGTAAGCGTCTTAGTGTGAAAATCTTATATATCATATATATTATAAATATATATATATATATATATATTATAGGGTATAGACTATTATTTATTTAATTTTTTTTTAAAAATCATTTAGTTTAGTTACCTCTAAAAAATTATTTCTCATAGAAAACTGAATTTAAGGGTGACTAAATTAAAAAAAAATTAAATAAATTCTAATATATCTTCCCATTTGGAAAAAGGTTAAATATATATATATATATATATATAATATATATTATATAATATATATAGTATTATAGATATATATATATAAAACAAACAAACGAACAAACAAGAAAAGAATCAAAAATCTAAGATATTCCCTCTTAGACCTTCGACTTATCCTTTGATATTTTTATTTTTAAGCACTTAGACCTTCGACTTAGCACTTAGACCTTCGACTTACACTTAGACCTTCGACTAGCACTTAGACTTCGACTTAGCACTTAGACCTGTCGACTTAGCACTTTAGACCTCTTCGACGAACAGCTTAGACCTTTCGACTTTAGCCCACTTAGACCTTTCGACTTAACACTTAGACCTTCGACTTAACACTTAGACCTTTCGACTTAAAACACTTAGACCTTCGACTTAGATTAGTTCCCGATTAGGCTTAGACATTCGACTTATACTTATACCTTCGACTTAGTATAGTATGTTTTTAGGTTCGATTTGTTGTCTGAACCGTCGTTCGTTTGTTTGTTGAAATAATATAAGTCGAAGGTCTAGGTGCAATTTCCGAAAAATAATTTCGACCTAAAATTTTTTGGGAAATTATTTTTCTCTGTGATTTTTAGATTTTCACACATAGACCTTTTGACTTATATCAGTTCCCGTTAAGACGTCACTATATGGGTTGAAGTGATAGTTTATACCTTAAAAGGTGTTGCGCGATCAAGTTAGATCGTTTTTCGGTTCCCTTCGAAACATCACTATAGTATAGTGTCGCCTTACGGGAATCGCAAAACCGGCTCAATGCTTTCAAATACCATTTTCTTAAGCTCAGACTATCGTTAAACCGATTATGACGTCATATATAGTGACGCCTGTTCGGGAACTAATATAAGCGAAGCGTTAAGTGAAAAATCGGAAAAATTCACAAAGAAATATTTCCCCCGGATAATTTCTGTTCATTTTTTTTTCGGAATTTGCACTTAGGCCTTTCGACTTATATTAGTCCCCGATGAGCGTCAATATATGACGTCATAGTGGGTTTTAACGATAGATCTCGAAAACTAGAGATAGCTACAAGAAAAACTAAAACATATCGTGGAATCAGCGAAGATAATTGTTCTAAAAATGAAAAAAAAAAATTTTGATTTTTTATATTTTATTTTTTTTCTCGAAAACTACGATAGGTACAAGAAAAACTAATAACATATTTGAATCAGTGTAAGAAAATTGTTCTGGAAAAATGGCCAAAAAAATTTTTTTTTTTTGGGGCTATTTTTTTTTTTCTCAAAAACTACGATAGCTACAAGAAACCTAATAACATACGTGGAATCAGCGTAAGAAATTGTTTTAAAAATGAAAAAAAAAAATTTTGAATTTTTGGATATTTTATTTTTTTTCTCGAAAAATACGATAGCTACAAGAAAACTTAATAACATTCATGGAATCAGCGTAGGAAGATTGTTCTAAAATGGCAAAAAATTTTTTTTATTTTTTGGGGGGTATATATTTTTTTTTCTCGAAAACTACGTTAGCTACAAGAAATAATAACATTCGTTGAATCAGCGTAAGAAAATTGGGTTAAATTCAATTTTTCGTCTGCAGCTCCGATATTATATATATAGTTATATATATATATATATATATATATATATATATATATATATATAATTAATATATATATATATATATATATATATTATAATATATTAATATATATATATATATATATTATAGGTTAGTGTCTAAAGCTGACATCATGTAACTAGAGAACAACAGCACCTACAGTAAGGCATACACATTGTTGCATATGCATGGCACAGAAAAAAAGACTTTGACCGCAAAAAAATAGGGCGCCCGAGTGTTAGGGGTGTTTAAAACTAACGAATACCCACGGGTAGACCACCCCGATGTCAGGAGTCGGGGTCTCTCGGCCTCTAGGTGGATACGGGGCGACTAATCCCCCCCTCCGGGGATGCGTCTCCGGAACCCCCGCTCTTTGCTATTTGGGTGTCGCGGGTTCCTCCGCCCCTCCCCTCCGGGTATGAAACATCCCCCCCTTCGTCCCCCATCGGCTCGAGCCCCCTAAAAAGGGTAAACTTCTTTTTAGGGGGCTCGAGCCAAATACCTCAAAATATTGGATAATAATATATATATATATAATATAATATATATAATTAATTATATATAAATATATATAAATATATATATATGATATATATAATATAGATATATATATATTATATATATATTATATAATATATATATTATAATATATATATATATAATATTTATATACTATATATAATTTAACACTTTAGCTTTACCGTTATTCATTCGATCATTTATTTAACTTTTTCTTTTTAAGTTTAGTCACCCTCAATTCAGTTTCTGATGTCTAATTGAATTTTAAGGTAAACCTAAACAAAATGATTTTTTAAAAAAAAAAATTAACATAAATAACTACCGATAAAAACTACGATAGCACAAAAGAAAAACTAATAACATTCGTGGAATCAGCGAAGAAAATTGTTCTAAAAATCGCAAAAAAAATCATTTGACAATTGCTCACTTTTATTTTATTTTCTCGAAAACTACGATAGCACAAGAAAAATAATAACATTCGTGGAATCAGCGTATAAAATTGTTCTAAAAATGCAAAAAAAATTTTTTGATTTTTTGGGGGTTTTTATTATTTTTCTCAAAAACTACGATAGTACAAGAAAACAATAAACATTCTTGAATCTTTCGTTAAGAAAATTGTTCTAAAATGTAAAAAAAAATTTTTTAATTTTTTTGGTATTTTATTTTTTTTCCGAAAACTACGATTGCTACAAGAAAACTAATAACATCCGTGGAATCAGCGTAGGAAAATTGTTCTAAAAATGGCAAAAATTTTTTTTGGATTTTTTTGGGGTATTTTATTTTTTTTTTCATCGAAAACTACGATAGCATACAAGAAAACTAATAACATTCGGGGAATCAGCGTAAGAAAATTGTTCGAAAATATGGAAATTTGTTTTTGGATCATAGGTTTGAGTAGTGATTTATTATTGGCTAAGTTAGGGTAGCTGCTGGGAGCAATTGTTTTCTCCATTTTTTAAAACAAATTTCTTACGCTGATTTCAAAAAAGTTATTATTTTTTTTGTAGCTATCGTAGTTTTCGAGAAAAAAAAATATAAACAACCAAAAAAAAATAAAAAAAATACTTTTTCCAGTTTAGTACAAATACTCTTACGCCCATTCCGTGATTGTTATAGTTTTCTTTTAGCTATCGTAGTTTTCGATTTTTTGCACTTTAACCTTCGACTTATTAATAGTATGTTTTGTGGTTCGTTGTTCGTCTGACGTTCGTTCGTTTTTGTTGTTGAACTAATATAAGTCGACGTCTAAGTGCAAAGTCCGAAAAAAGTCAGAAATAAGAAAAGACTAGTTATCTTTCTCTGTGATTTTTTAATATATATATTAGACCTCTTGACCCTTATATCAGTTCCCGTTGCGACGTCACTATATGGGTTGAAGTGATAGTTTATACCTTAAAGTGTTGCGCGATCAAGTTAGATCGTTTTTCGATTCCTTTCGAAACGTCCACGCATATAGTATAGTTCGGCCTTACGCGGAATCGCAAAAACGGCTGAACGCTTTCAAATGCCACTTTTTAGTGTATCAACTCGCTTCAAGCTCATATTAGCTGACGTTTTCAACGGGAACGGATATAAGTCAAAGTCTCAATGTGAAAAGGCTGAAATCACAAGCAAATATTTACCAGATATTTCTGTTCAATTTTTTTCGAATTTGCACTTAACTTCGACTTAATATTAGTCCAATGGGCGTCACGTATAGACTGTCATAGTGGGGTTTAACGATGGTCATCTCGAAAACTAGGATAGCTACAAAGAAAATAATAACATTCGGTGGGAAATCAGCGTAAGAAATTGTTACTAAAAATGAACAAAAGATATCAGAAAATATTGTGGGAAATTTTATTTTTTTTCTCGTAAACGTACCATAGCTACAAGTATATTAGAAGGGTTCAAAGACTCAACATTAGCAAATTGTTCTAAAAATGGCAAAAAATTTTTTTGATTTTTGGGCTATTTTATTTTTTTTTCTTCAAAAACTTAGATAGCTACAAGAAACAAATAACATTCGTGGATTCAGCGTAAGAAAATTGTTCAAAAATTGAAAAAAATATTTTTGAAATTTTTTTGGATATTTTATTTTTTTTCTTGAAAACTACGATAGCTACAAGAAAACTAATAACATTCGTGGAATCAGCGTAACAAAATTGTTTAAAAATGGCCAAATTTTTTTTTTTGAATTTTTGGATGCTATTTATTTTTTTCTCAAAAAAACTACGATAGTACAAGAAAACAATAACATTTTTGGAATCAGCGTAAGAAATTTGTTTAAAAATGGACAAAATTTTTTTTTTATTTTGTGGGCTATTTATTTTTTTTATCTTCAAAACTACGATAGCTACAAGGAAAAACTAATAACATTCGTGGAATCAACGTAAGAAAACAAAATTGTTCTTAAAAATGAAAAAAAAAATTAGGAAATTTTTTCTGGACATTTTATTTTTTCTGAAAACTTTTTAATACGATAGCTACAAGAAAACTAATAACATTCGTGGAATCAGCGTAAGAAAATTGTTCTAAAAATGGCCAAATTTTTTTTTTGAATTTTATGTAAAACTCGCTAAACATAAAAGTAAAAAAATTTTTTATTCAAAACTCACGCATAGGTACACAAGAAAACAAATAACATTCGTGGAATCAGCGTATGATAATTGTTCTAAAAATGGAAAAAAAATTTTTTTTGATTTTTTTGGGGTATTTTATTTTTTATCTCAAAAACTACGATAGCTACAAGAAAACTAATAACACTCCTGGAATCAGCGTAAGATAGTTGTTCTGAACAATATGGAAAAATTTGTTTTATGGATCTTTTTGTAATTTTTTTTTTTCTCGAAAACTACAATAGGTACAAGAAAAACTAATAACATTCGTTGAATCAGCGTAGGGAAAATTTTTTAAAAATGGTAAAATTTTTTTTTTATTTTTTGGCGATTTTATATATATATATATATATATATATATATATATATATATATATATATATATATATATATATATATATATATATATATATATATAATATATATATATTATATTTAAACTTTAGCGCTTTACCGTTATTCATTCGAGCATTTATTTAATTTTTTTTTTAATTAGTCACCCTTAAAAATCCCAGTTTTCTATGAAAAATAATTTTAGAGGTAACTAAACTAAATGATTTTTTAAAAAAAATTTAAATAAATAACTTACGATAAAAACTTCTGTAACCAAATTTCGCCTAATAATATTCTAGGAATCAGCGTAACACCAGGTTTCTAAAAACAAAAACATTGGCCAAAAAAAAAAAAAAAAAATATTTAGGGAACTATTTTTTTTTTTGGACATTTAATTTTTTTTCTCGTAAACTACGATAGGGAGATTAAAAACTAATAACATCGTGGAATCAGCGTAAGAAATTGTTCTAAAATCGCAAATTTTTTTTTTGATTTTTGGGCTATTTAATTTTTTTTCTCAAAAACTACGATATCTACATGATGCCTAATAACATTTCGTGGAATCAACGTAAGAAAATTGTTCTAAACATAGCAATGTAACATTTTGATTTTTGGGTATTTTATTTTTTCTCGAAAACTACGGTAGCTACAAGAAAACCTTATAACATTCGTGGAATCAGCTTAAGATATTGTTCTAAAAATGGCAAAAAAAAATTTTTTTGATTCTTTTGGGGTATTTTATTTTTTTCTCAAAAACTACGATAAACAAAGAAAAACTAATAACATTCGTGAAATCGGCGTAAGAAAATTGTTCTAAAAATGAAAAAAAAATTTTTGAAATTTTTGGATATTTTTTTTTTTCTCGAAAACTACGCTAGGTACAAGAAAAACTAATAACATTCGTGGATTCAGCGTAAGAATTGTTCTGGAAAATGGCAAAAAAAATTTTTGGTTTTTTGGGGCTATTTTATTTTTTTCTCAAAAACTACGATAGGTTACAAGAAAACTAATAACAATTCGTGGAATCACCGTAAGAAAATTGTTCAAAAAAATGGAAAAAATTTTTTTGATTTTTTGGTTTTTTTTTTTATTTTTTTCTCGAAAACTACGGTAGCTACAAGAAAACTAAACATTCGTGAAATCAGCGTAAGAAAATTGTTCTTAAAATGGCAAAAAAAATTTTTTGGTTTTTTTTGTTATTTTTTATGATATTTTTATTTTTTTCTCAAAAACTACGATGGCTACAAGAAAACTAATAACACTCGTGAAATCAGCGTAAGATAGTTGTTCTGAAAATTATCGAAAATTTGTTTTTGGATTTTTTGTTATTTATTTATGTCTCCGAAAACTTACGATAGTACAACGAAACTATTGTTTTCCATTTTTAAAACAAAATTTTCTTACGCTGATCCCAAAAAGGTTATTAATTTTTTTGTAACTATCGTATTTCGGAGAAAAAAAAATAAATAAGTAAAAAAAAAAAAAAGATTTTTTTTCCATTTTTAGAACAAATATCTTACGCTGATTCCACGAAATTTATTAGTTTCTTGTAGCATATCGTAGTTTTCGGTTTTTGCACTGACCTTCGACTGATATCCTGACTCGTCTCGTTTGTTTGTTGATTTAATATAAGCGAAAGTCTAAGTGCAAATTTCCGAAAAATGATTTCGACTTAAAATTTTTTGGGAAATTATTTTCTCTGTGATTTTTTTAGAATTTTCACACTTAGACCTTTGGCTTATTTTAGTTCCCGATAAGGCGTCACTATATGGGTTTGAAGTGATAGTTTATACCTTAAAGGTGTTGCGCGATTCAAGTTAGATCGTTTTTCGCGTTCCCTCGAAACGTCACATATAGTATAGTGTCGCGGCTTCCCTGATTGCGAAATATACCTAAAAATTAAAATTAATAAAAAATTTTCATGTTCAATTTTTACGAGACGTAAAACAGTAGCGTTTCACCGGGAACTGATATAAGTCGAAGGTCTTTGCGTAAATTCCAAAAAAAAAATAATTTCGACTTGAAAAAAAATTTTGTGAATTATTTTCTTTTGGAACTTTTGTATTTTAACACTTAGACCTTCGGCCAATATCAGTTTCCTTGAAACGTCATTATAACCGGCCCAACGATCGTTTACACCCTAAAAAGCCTAGCGCGAGCACGTTAGGTCCAAGCTTAAACTGTCGACAAACCGATAATGACGTCATATAGTGACGCCTCGGCGGGAACTATAAGTCGAACTAACTTGATCGCGCAACACCTTTTTAAGGTATAGAACTGATCACATTCAACCCCATATAGTGGGACGTATCAACGGGAAAAAAAAAAAAAAAAAAACCTTGAAAAAATTTTTAAATAAAGTCAAAGTCTAATGTGTGAAAATCTAAAAAATCACAGAGAAAATAATTTCCCAAAAATTTTTAAGTCGAAATTATTTTTCGGAATTTGCACTTAGACCCTTCGACTTATATTAGTTCAACAAACAAACGAACGAACGGTCAGACGAACAAACGAACTAAAAACATACTATATAAGTCGAAGGTAAAATAAGTATAGTCGAAATGTCTAAGTATACCAGTGGAAAGGTCTAAAGTGCTAAGTCCGAAGGTCTAAGTGTTAGTCGAAAGGTTCTAGTGTTAAGTTCGAAGGTCTAAGTGCTAAGTCGAAGGTCTAAGTGCTAAGTCGAAGGTCTAAAGTGCTAAGCGAAGGTCTAAAGTGCTAAGTCGAAGTCTAGTTGCTAAAGTCGAAGGTCTGGTGCTAAGTCCGATAGGTTCTAGAGTGCTAAGTCGAGGTTAAGTGCTAAGTCGAGAGGTCTAAGTGCTAAGTCGAAGGTCTAAGTGCTAAGTCGAAGGTCTAAGAGGGAATATCTTAGATTTTTGATTCTTTTCTTGTTTGTTCGTTTGTTTGTTTTATATATATATATATATATATATATATATATATATATATATATATATATATATATATATATATATATATATATATTCTTTTTTTTTTGTTATATATATATATATATATATATTTAACACTTTTGCTTTACCGTTATTCATTCGCGCATTTATTTAATTTTTTTTTAATTTAGTCACCCTTAAATTCAGTTTTCTATGTTAATTAATTTTAAGAGGTAACTAAACTAAATGATTTTTTTAAAAAAAATTAAATAAATAATAGTCTATACACTATAATATATATATATATATATATATATATATATATATATATATATATATATATATATATATATATATATATATATATATATATATATATATATATATATATATATATATATATATATATATATATATATTATATATATATTATATATATATATATATATATATATATATATATATATATATATATATATTCGTAGTTTTCGAGAAAAAAAATAAAATATCCCAAAAAAATTCAAAAATTTTTTTTTTCATTTTTAAAACAATTTTCTTACGCTGATTCCACGATTGTTATTAGTTTTCTTGTAGCTATCGTAGTTTTTGAGAAAAAAAATAAAATAGCCCCAAAAAACCACAAAAAAATTTTTTTTGCCATTTTCAGAACAATTTTCTTACGCTGATTCCACGAATGTTATTAGTTTTCTTGTAGCTATCGTAGTTTTCGAGAAAAAAAAATAAAATATAAAAAAAAATCAAAAATTTTTTTTTCATTTTTAGAACAATTATCTTACGCTGATTCCACGAATGTTATTAGTTTTCTTGTAGCTATCCTAGTTTTCGAGATACCTATCGTTAAACCCACTATGACGTCATATATTGACGCCTCATCGGGGACTAATATAAGTCGAAGGTCTAAGTGCAAATTCCGAAAAAAAAATTGAACAGAAAATTATCGGGGGAAATATTTTCTTTGTGAATTTTTAGATTTTTACACTTAGACCTTCGCCTTATATTAGTTCCCGAACAGGCGTCACTATATGACGTCATAATCGGTTTAACGATAGTCTGAGCTTAAGAAAATGGTATTTGAAAGCATTGAGCCGGTTTTGCGATTCCCGTAAGGCGACACTATACTATAGTGACGTTTCGAAGGGAACCGAAAAACGATCTAACTTGATCGCGCAACACCTTTTTAAGGTATAAACTATCACTTCAACCCCATATAGTGACGTATCAACGGGAACTGATATAAGTCAAAGGTCTAAGTGTGAAAATCTAAAAAATCACAGAGAAAATAATTTCCCAAAAAAATTTTAGGTCGAAATTATTTTTCGGAATTTGCACTTAGACCTTCGACTTATATTAGTTCAACAAACAAACGAACGAACGGTAAGACGAACAAACGAACTCAAAAATCTAAGATATATAAGTTCGAAGGTATAAGTATAAGTCGAATGTCTAAGTAATAAGTCGAAGGTCTTAAGTGCTAAGTCCGAAGTTACGCCGCTTAGGGAACTGGTTTAAGTCGAAGGTCTAAGTGCTAAGTCGAAGTCTAAGTGTTAAGTCGAAGGTCTAAGTGCGCTAAGTCGAAGGTCTAAGTGCTCAGTCGAAAGGTCTAAGTGCTAAAGTCGAAGGTCTAAGTGCTAAGTCGAAGGTCTAAGGCTAAGTCGAAGGTCTAAAGTGCTAAGTCGAAGGTCTAAGTATAAATCGAAGGTCTAAGAGGGAATATCTTAGATTTTTGATTCTCTGACTGTTTGTTCGTTTGTTTGTTTTATATATATATATATTATATATATATATATATATATATATATATATATATTATATATATATATATATATGAGTATGTATAAATAATTTATATATTATATATATATATATATATATATATTATATACTTTAACACTTTTGCTTTACCGTTATTTCAGCAAAAAAATTTTTTTTCATATTTTAGAAAACAATTTTTCTTACGCCTGATTCCAACGATAGTTATTAGTTTTTCTTGTAGGCTATCCTAGTTTTTCGATGATTACCTATCGTTAAACCCACTATGGACGCTGCATAATAGTGACGCCAATTCGGGACCTTAATATAAGTCGAAGGTCTTAAGTGCAATTCCGAAAAAAAAATTGAACAGAAAATTATCGGGGGAAATATTTTCTTTGTGATTTTAGAGATTTTCACACTTAGACCTTTGACTTATATCAGTTCCCGTTGAAACGTCACTATATCGAGTTGAAGCGAGTTGATACACTAAAAAGTGGCATTTGAAATATTTTCTTTGTGATTTTAGAGATTTTCACACTTAGACCTTTGACTTATATTACTTCCCGTTGAAACGTCACTATATCGAGTTGAAGCGACACCTTTTAAGGTATAAACTATCACTTCAACCCCATATAGTGACGTCGCAACGGGAACTGATATATGTCAAAGGTCTAAGTGTGAAAATCTAAAAAATCACAGAGAAAATAATTTCCCAAAAAATTTTAAGTCGAAATTATTTTTCGGA